>JACEGR010002169.1:0-137898 GCA_014170235.1 Listronotus bonariensis | reverse complement strand
TTTTAAATTAAGAAAAGTACCAAAACAAAAATGTATTACATTGGTTTAAAAAATCAGTAAACCTAGTTTTCACAATAAAAAATGTATTTTATTACTTTAAAAAGTCAGTAACCATAGTCACTTACTAGGTATGCCCAAAGTATAGTGCTTTTTTGTTATCAAATTTTTCTATTTGATACTTATATATATTTTACTTATGGATAGGGCGGCCAAAGGAGGGGGTTGGTCAGGGAATTACATAGTCTTAATTCAGCACTGGTTGTTTATACTGCCAACTATTAAATAAACGTTCCCAATAAAAAATTTAATCATCATGTTTCTGTTTTTTGAAGAATGGGTTTTTTTATTTATTATACCAACTTCCTACAATAATTTGAAGATGGCACTAATAGTTTTACTTCCTTACCTTTATTAACATATTTCTTAACATTTGATGCCACAAAAACATTTCAGTATGTAGGTTAAAGGATAAAACAAAACTTCAGTTTTTTAAATGAGAGAATTTTACTGTATTTTTAACATTCAGTAGCATGTGTCCTCCTAAAGATTGAAATATTATATTTTTATTTTATAATTACAATTTATGGTAAGTACCAACATCTCTATATCCCCTTCATAATATTATTTCTCAAGTTAAAAAAAAACTTTCTATTACTTCTGTACATTAACTCTTTGAATTGTTTTGTATGTTTTATTTTTTACCTCTGTTTTTAATTTACATAAAACATTTGTTACATGTGACAACATTTTTACAAAAAAATGCATTTTTTTTTCATTTTAGGCTTGATAATGCCTCAAAAGAGAGGCGGAACGTCGCCAAAATAAAATTTTTGATATTTTACTATTAAATACTTTACTTAAGTCTTAGATATTAATGGTGTATTGATTACAATATTTTATTATTAGCAGATTTTTAATTATAATTTTTGCAAACATATACTGTTGCATTACAACAATAATCACCATCAATTAAAAGTGTAAAACGAGAAGCTACAGTACATAATAAAAAATCAATTATACTTACTTATCACTTAAATTGTTATAATAATAATTTATAATATACAAATAACAAAATAATGAAATAAATTGAGTAATTTCTACACCTAACGACCTGAGCATATTAACCCACAAAATTCCATTTACTTTTGTTGGATAATAGCTTTTTAAATTATAATTTTACATTTTTGCGTGTAACAATAAATACATAACTAATTAAATAAAGAGTTATACATATTACAACGCTTAGTGTTTTTGTATCAAGTGGTTATTACATTATACCACTATTAGTGTAAAGTGAAAACAAAAAATTTTTTGTTTAGTTTTTTTCTACACAAAAATGGTCCAAGTAAGGATTTGTTATAAGCCTGCTTCTGATGAATGTAAGTAAATATATTTTTTTGATATCAAAAATAAATAAGCTAATTCGTAATAAAAATAACACGGTGTTTAAAGAGAAAAGCTAGACTGAATTGACTTGATAGTGATAGTTGAAACAGCTGAAAGATGTGACGCCATGGATCTCCTTTTTAAACATCTTATGGTAATCGTATTTATTTAAAACCATGTTTATAATGTTGATATTTCCGTCTTTTAAAAAGTTTGAAAGTGTCACTTTTCCGACTTTTACTTTAGGCCCATGGGAGGAAAGTTAACTTTCCGCCTGTGGGCCGAAAGTAAAAGTAACCATAGCAACAGTCGCAAAAATTCGAAAGTTTGTCAACTTGACATCTTGCCTCATATTTTTGACATATCTGTGACAACTCTACGCGCATGAAATGTCTGATGGCGTAATTATTTGACAAATTAAAAATCATTTTGTTGGGTTAGAACATTCTTGATTTAAAAATAAATTAAATAAAAATTTCAAAAAGAAAAATATAATGTAAATAAAACAGTATGGAAAGCCTGGTAAAAAGTGTTTTATTACTGTCAATAAAAAAGATGGTTTACAGAGGCTCGGAGCGCCGAGGTGTACCATTTGCATTAAATTTTTTTATAAAAATTCAATATGAAAGAAGTTTTCCATATGGTGCGAACTTAAGTAGACACGATGTATATGTCTATACAGTTAATCTTCGCAGTCAAAAATACTGTTGATTTCTTTGGTTCCTTGGCTTGTCACATGATATATGGTAAAATAGATTTTTGGAATATCGGATAAGCAGAAGCAATTGTCAGAAAAAAAACTAATTTTCTTATAATAGAAATAATCGACATTTTATATTGTTAACATATTGCTAAAAGTGGCTTAAAAAAGCGATATAAACGCGCTTGAAAGTTACTTGAATCGTCCAAGGCAAGTCTGAAAATAAGCAGGTGTTGACTTCACTGAAGTCGATTAAAAACACGATATAAACAATTCAAGCGGGATTTATAACTGCCTAACTTCATATGAATGCTTTCTCGAACGTCACCAGTGTCAGTTTCATATATGATTTTGACATTTTTATAAAAAATATGAATTAAAAAACACAAAACAAACAAGAACTTAAAGACACGCTCAGACCAAGAACAGCACACAAAACGGGACGAATTAAAAAATGGGCTTTGTTTTTCATTTGATGTGTACTGTGAAGTTGGATGCAAAGCTGCCCCGTGCGTATAACGATGGCCTGAAATGTTCTTGACCTCAATTTTCAATCAACTTTCAAGCCACCGAAATAAACACGTAGACTTAAAATTTGCTTCAAAGCGGCTTGGTTTTCAAGCCAGCTTTGACTATTTAATATAAACGTAGTCATATATTGTAAAAGTACTGCAAATTACAACTTTCAAAACGGTTTAAAAGCCTTTACACATGCGTTTTATTTAAATTCGCATTTGGTGCGCAATAAAGCGCTCATGTAAACTTAGTATATACAATTTAATCTTTTTAACAAAACCTTTTTAAGATAATCAACTGCTAGTTATTTAAACTTAACCTTTAAACGAAAACCATAACAACGCTTTTTTTCGAAAAAGGCTGTATTAAAACATATTGAAAATATAAAAAACTTTGAATATACGTGATAAATAAACAATTCCTTTGACCACATCTCAATGTAATCTTTATTGAATCATTGGTATTTTACAGTTTTAAATAAATGACAATAATTATTTCCTAAACTAACATTACGTCTTATATTTAAATTGTCAAACGAAGGTCAACTACTACGTTATTTATTGATGCATGTTGTTATTCGACAATACGCAAGGAAGAAAATTTCAAACTGTTTAAAGTTTAATGTATCCTGAAAGAAGCTATATTGGGAGATTAAATTTATTTATATGTTATGAAAATACGTTATTATATTGAAATGAAGATCTCCTTGGGTTAATACTTTGTTTACATTAAAACATGTTTTTAATTTTTAAAAACATACTTTTTCCACCTATATGCAACGTCACTGGTTAAGTAAAACCATTAGCACGTGAGTCAGTTATTAAATGACGCATTTAATTTAAACAATACCTGCGACGTTGCCAAATATCTTTTTTATATACAGATAAAACAATTATTTATTATCAGAATAAGATAAAAATATGAAATACAGGGAATCTTTAAAGGGCGCGAAAAAAAGTAAAAAGTAAAGCAAATTACAAAATAGATAATTTATATATCACAAATTAGACTCAAAGCAGCGGAAAAAAGATTTTTTTTCTTTATATACATTATTTCTTAGAGTAGTGCTGTGAAACGTATTAAATGAATAATAAATTGATTCGTAGATACACAGTGTGTAAGCCAAAATTAGTGTAAGAAAACTGTAAAATTGTCGGGTAAATTGGGAAAGTGGGGCCTTTCTTTTAGATAGGCACAAAAAAGCAATGCTGAAATTAGAAAAAAATAGGAAAGTGGGAACTTTTTTTTATTTTTTTTTTTTGGTCTTCAATTTTTTAGGGGCCCTAACTTATTGTGATACGGGGCCTCTCCAAGGCTTGCTACGCCACTGTGGATACACCTTGTATATCTACAGTTTTAAGTTTAACAAATTTAAGGTAAGTTAAAAAGGGGCACTCTACAGGGTGTTTCTAAACAAATGCGATAAATTTAAGAAGGTAATTCCTTGTTCAAAATAAAGGGTAGTTTGTTGTATACACATAGATTCAAAAGTCAAGTATTAGGGAGATATTGCGGTAAATAAATGGCGAAAAAATAAAATCTTTACTTTTTATCTCTAAAACGAAAAAGTAGCTAGTAAGCAATAAAACTCTGCAGAAGTATTGCTACTATAACAATTCACTTTCGAAATATTTTTTACATTTTAAGTATTAATAAAAGTAGTGAAAATAGACTACGCCTATCCTTTTGCTAACTTAAAAAAGCTAATTTAAAAAGAGCTCAAATAAAAATAAATTAAACGTAAATTATTACGTGTTGGGACAGAGAATTTCTTTTATAAAAACAAAACTATTTATCTGTTGTCACCTATTAAGGCATTCATAATGTGGTTTTTTATTTGACATTACTTGGTAGTTTAAATACAATACTTCTTTTTTTTTCAAGAAAAAAACTTAAGACATTTTTTCGCGATATCTCCCTAATGGTTGACTTTTCACTCCATGTTTATAAAGCAAACTACCTTTTTTGAACAAGAAGTCGCCTCTATTTTTGCATTTGTATAGAAACTTGCTGTATAAAATATTAGATAGATAATATAAAAATCAATGTAAGGGTAAAACATATAATCCAAAAATTATATGCTTTGATCTTCGAAGCCAGAGGTCGGCGGTTCGATTCCCAGCGGGGAGACATATTTAGGTAGTAGTTATTTAAAAAATAACGACCGTGGTGGCACTTGTCTAAAAGGTGCTGTGAAATGCAACTGCATGTTTCAGTGCTTGGACAACGTTGACGGAACAGGCGGAACGATGGGTTAAACATCTAATAACCCGACACCCACGGTACTCTGGTATTTAGGCATAGACCTCCGTGGGATGTTAAAAAGATAAAAAAAATACATCCAAATTTTTTACAGTGTATATTTTGGAGTTAAAATAGGTTTTTATATGAATATAGTTAATAACTTTGAAATTAAACTCGACAGCGATCGTGCTCAAAAAATATTTGTATAAGTAGAATTTTATATTTTTTAAACGTAAAACTTTTGGCTATATTTTTAAATCCTAATACATAATTATTTTATTTATTGTCGCACTTTTATGTTTTAAATCTCTTTTAGAGCGTTTAACTGTTTTAAGGAAATAAGTTTCTTACTTTAGTTCCACACGGTATAACGTAAAAAGAATAAATTTCCTTGAAAAAATATTTCATTAAAGTTTCTTCATTATTAATGTGTCACATAAACAATTAATTATAAACGGTTAAATGCTGGAAAATACTTTTGTTATTATTATAAAAGGGTAAAGTAGATTTTACAGTTTCGGAAACTAGTTTAGCCATTGGTGTATTTTCATTTTGCCGCGAGAATTTGCGGAAAGCTTTTGATAATTTTACATACAGAAGAGCAATGGGTAAAAGTATACCAAAGTTAATGTTTCGGCCAGTTCCTGAAGCATGTAAGTTTTTTTATTATTTAAAGACAAACTTATATTGCCAACAATTATTAATAAGATAAATTTAAAGCTAAAAATGCGTCTTGAAAAAACAAAATTATTACACAAAAACTAGACGTGATACCTATTTTTTAATTGGATATCTTTATTCAGATATATCAAATTTATAAAAATCGTGTGAAATAATTTAAAGGCGCAAAAAAATGTTTGCAGACCAGTGTAATTGCCCCAATTTTTCAAGCTACCCCTTCGTTTTCGCGTTTCCGTTACCGTTCTTGCCCACGTTGGTTTGAGAGTACCTGAAATAAGAGTGGCTAGTTAGCATACCCTAGTCGGTATTTTAAGTAATATTAACATTTAAATAAAAGAATAATTTAAAATTAAATTATCTATAGCCGGTACTTGTATACAGTATTGGCCATATAGTTGCCACTTATTAGAACTTGAAATATTTTTGCTTGGTTTTCGGATATTGTAAAATCTTGTTAACTTAAATGTTGCATAGTGCAGACCAAACATAAGTAATGATAATACATTTATAAATTTTAAAAATAAAATATTTAAAAAGGTTGGACAAAATACTTGTGATAATCTTTTGCATAAACTACTGTTTGCATTTTTGTAGGCATTATTTCAAATGAATTTTCTATTATTGTTTTGTTTATACTGGCCCAGGTTCAGTAAGTATTTGAAATAACTTGTCAGTATTTTTGACCGTTCCAATGACACAAATTTCACGATCCAGAATTTCCATAAATTTTCAATCGGATTTAGATCAGGACTTTGAGCTGGCCACTTTAATAATGTTTTTTTTTGCACCAACCATTCTTTTACTAATTTTGAAGAGTGTTTAAGATCATTTTTCCGTTGAAACACAAAATTAACTGGCATTGATTAAAACGTGTGGGACATGATTATATCTCACAGAATATCACAATACATGAACTGGTCCATTTTTCCTACCACTTGATGAAGGGGCCCCGTACCATACGAAGAAAAGCAACCCCACACCATCACGTTACCAGCTCCAAGCCTAATTATTGGACGAATTTATTTATTATCTAATCTTTGACCCTTTGGTCGCTAAACATGCACTATTCCATCACTAGAAAATATATTATATTTGAATTTGTTGCTAAACAGTACTTTCTTCCAATCCTGCACTGTACAGTTACGGTGATCTAATGCAAATTGTAGGCTTAGCTCTACGTTCTTCTTCCGCAGTAAGGGGTTTTTGCTCGTCTATAGCTCTTATGGCTACTTGAACATAGTCTTTTTGTACTGTCCTTGCTGAGATATTGAAAGACTCACTTTCATTTACTATTTTGGATGAAGATAAAATTGGGTCATTGTGAGCAATATTTAAAATCGCTTATCCATGCGAACAGCAATAGCTTTAGGCCTTTCAGAACTTTTTTCTGGAATCACATGACCAAATATTTTGAATTTTTTAATGATTCGTGAGACGGTGTTCTCCGGAACTTTCAATCATGCAGAAATATTACACCGCTTAATACTATGTCTATAAAAGTCTAATTCTTTGGCGAATATGGCTAGAATAGGATTTTCCATTTGCCATCTTAACACAAATAAGTTTAAATTATCCCTAATTTTTTAAATTTAAGTGATGTAAATCCTGGCTATTTAAAAACTGAATATAAGGTATATATTTCTAATTATTAATCAACAAGTCCAAGCATTTTGACCAAGACGAACAATAAAAATATTTCTTATTGTCTAAACAAAGATAAGTCAAAAATATGTTCTGTAATATTTTGCTTATTGAGAGATATGCTATTTATTTGAAATTATAGTAATACAAAATACATTAACAATACCAGTAATATTTACAAAACTTAAATCTTTCAATCATTATGGCCAATACTGTATATTTATATGAACTTCTTTTCATATGTTGCCCTTAAATTTTCATTAAGACTCTGTATATCCATCTTCTTAGATCCTTATACTAAGTAAATTACAATAATATTAGTATTATAAATTTTTTTACCGACAGTTTTAAAAAATAGTCACTTTGGTTATTTATACCTATGTATTAACTTTGATCTGGTTTTTACATTAAATTAGCTATAATTGTTTTGTTAGTCCAGGCAAGTAATTCTACAAGTCTATTAAAATAGTATATTTTCCATTACATTACATGTTTAACTTTTTCTTAATTAATGTTACATGCAAAAACTCTGAAGTTTGTTTTGAATTTTTGAAGTTTTTAGTTATAATTGGTTAGTAACAAACATATTACTTATCTAATTTAAATATCATTGTAAATTTTTGTCAATGTAACAGGCGATAATTTTAAAATATTTTTAACTGATATATTGAGAAATATCTAGGAAATGTTTTATACGCTGACCGACGATTTTTTAAAATATGGCCATTTAAATCTGGATATAACTTCCATTTTATCTACAGTCTTAGCTTAGTGTCGTAGGTAGGTATAATGAACATTATATCTACTAATAGTCATATTTCCAAAATTGTTAAAGTTAAATATACAAAAGTTTGAATTTTTGTAGACCTTTCTAATGGTGACATAATATATAGGATGTTCCATTTAAAAAAGTTTACCTTCTCATTTTTCTTGAGTTTTTGATTTTTATTTGTTTCTTTTTAAGGCTTAAAAAGATAATAGGTAAAAAATTATAAAACTTTTATACAAGATGTTTTTTATACTTTTTGGTTATAGCTGAAGTAGGTGGCAAAATATAAATGAAAACCCTGAACAGATGTCAAACTTTAATAAATTTAACTTAAAAAATCAATTTCTAAAACTTTTTTTTCCCTATTGAATTATTTTTTACTAGATGCTATCACACATCACTGTAAAATTCTGCTTGAAAATACTGTTGTCCAAGGAAAATAACACCTTATGTGTATATTATAAGCCCATTCACATACGGTGTTTTTCCGTTGGATGCTCCTGTAAAACTTTTAAAATTGGAGTTAAGCACTTTAAGAATTATACTGACGATATACATAATTATAACCGTAGGTAAATTAGAAAATACATCATTGATGCAGAAATCCAGCAAAATGTATAAATTTTAATATTCAAATAAATTTAAATTAGTCACCCTCGAAAGCACTAATACCCTTTTAGAAATCAAGCAGTAGAAAGTGCAGAAATTTGGAAAGTTAATTATGTTGTAAACCTATTTAAATAACCATTAATGATAATTTTTCTAATTGCTCTTAAATCTTAAGCCATTAGATATTATCACTGGCACTAAACATCTACTTAAATTAAAAGGAAAAAATATTTGGACTTCTTCGCTTAAGCAAATTCATTCCGCTGAATATGTTGGATTAAACCAGGACTACGCACTGACTGCGCATGACCATTGCCATTATATACAGGATGTTGTATTTTCGATGGTTTAAAAGGATTTTGAAAACCGCAAGGAATATTAAAATTTGTGAATTTTATTATTTTTAAAATTACCGTTTTTTTTCAATTTTGTTTTTTTTTATGGAATGTCATGAAAAAAATAATAAAACATACCCATTTTGTTTGGTTTAACTACGCCAACCTATTTTTTTATAAAAATAATATATATATATATATATATATAGAAAAAGGAAATTCTTTTAACCAAAGCAGGTTAGAGTTAGTAGGTTGCAGTCAGTGGTTGTTTAGGGTCGTTATAAAACCCCTTTTTGTTAGCCTAGCTTTCGGAAATCTTTATTCTTCTTCAGGGCTTCTGTAAAGCAAAGAAAATTAACATTGTATACTCTCTATTAACAAAACTGAAAACTAAAGAGAACACAATCGTCTCCTTTTACAATTTTAAGATAGTCTTATTGCAGGACTTAAGCAAAATACAGGTGCCGAATGTGTAACTTATAAATAGTAAAATACAAATTTCCCAAAGAAATAGTCCGCTATCACAAAATTAATTTATCTTTTCAAAATGCAGACAATTTTTTTTCAAGAATATTGGTACACTGGGAAATAATCTCTTTTTAGTTTATAGTTTAAAATTTCATTGAAAAGTTAGACATAAAAATCTCAGTCATCAAAAATTTTTTGATGACTGGTGCCATCTTGCATTTTCATTGGGAATTAAACTGTATAAATTTAAAAAAAAAATAAAAAAATGACAAGGTCTTCAAAACGTGTACTGGCAAAATGGTGTCTTGAAAAAAAAAAAAAGTTAGTCTGTACTTTTTAGAAATTAAAGTTAATTAAATTAATTTTGTAATTAAAGTAGTGTTTAATCATGTAGAATTTTTAGTATTTTTATAATATAAGTATGTTCTGTGGCACAAGATGCTATTTTTCAGCTTAAATTCACTAGTATTCTATAATATGCATTTATTTTAGTTTTATTTTAGTAAATATAACATT
Source organism: Listronotus bonariensis (assembly GCA_014170235.1). Taxonomy (NCBI): domain Eukaryota; kingdom Metazoa; phylum Arthropoda; class Insecta; order Coleoptera; family Curculionidae; genus Listronotus; species Listronotus bonariensis. Next base: position 128,033 of record JACEGR010002169.1, on the reverse strand, counting down.
TTTTGTAATCGGGCATTTTTATAATAATGTTATATTTTTTAAAGCTTAAGTAAGTTAATCAAAATTACTTTACAATATAAAAGTTGATATTTGGTAAAATATGAAGTTGAGGTAGCCAAACCAAAACAAGAAAAAATTTGAAAAATAATTTTTTTATTTTCTGTCATGGCTTTCTCTAAAAACAGCCAAAATTTAAAAAAAATGCGAATTTTTAATAAATTTTAAAATAAAAATACATACCAATATATATTTTTAGAAAGCCTAAAGAGAGCCTAATAACTATAAATAAAAATATACAGGGTGTTCTATAGGAAAAAACATAAGTTAGGTAATTTGCTTCAAACCCGCCCAACATGGAAAAAAATCGATAGTCCGATATTAGATTTTTGACATTCCTTACGGTTTTCAAGATGTGACCCTGTAAAACTATCGAAAGTAAAACCCCCTGTAGATAGTAATGTGTAGTTATGAACACATTCATCCGAATGAATTCGCCTCATATTGACTGTCCGGCCTTAAATAGATCTATATATTTTCACCCTATATTCTTGCTATGCCGATCAAATATTTTGCAGTCAAATAAGATTTTTTTTAATAGACCGGACTAATTAAATGTTTAGAAAAGTGGTTTTATTATAATTGTATTTAACTTAAATTGTCACTAGAAAAACTAAATTTTAATTGCATAGTTTTTATCAAAATGCTTAGTTCTAATTACTGGTCACTCATTAAACCTATTAAAATCATGTAAGACGGAAAACATTTTTAAAGATGACGTTGAGCTAAAAACATTTTTGACGGTTTTGTAAGTAAAACTTTATCGGAAAGTAGAATTCTTTATTGCTTAAGTGTGTTTCTTTTTCTTCCGTATCTCATTAGTAAATTAGAAAAAATGACTAGAGTTGTGATTATTATTACACTTATTAAAACTTGTAAGTCAGGTAGGTGCATTATTATAATAGTCTAAGATCCGAAATGGATGGCGACCTTCACCCATCTGTTTACTGGATAAAAACTGTTTTATATTAAACATAGTATTTAAACAAAGGTTTGCAATGGGGCTGCCTAAAAAAAAATTAGTTCAAGGCTATGACCAATTTAAAAAAAGTAAGTTTTACATTTTTTAATTGACCCTGTATAATGTCAATTTTTGTTTTTTATTATACATGATAATACTAATATATTAATACATTTTGTTTCTTTGATTTTATAATTAATGCTTTGGTAAATTTTTAAATTTTAAACTCGTAATTTTTTGGTGCATGCTTTATTATTTAAAAATATATATTTTAATAACGAGCATACCTACGTATTTAAAAATATAGGGGTTACCATTATACAAGATGTGTCACAAATTTTAAGCTTATTTTTTAAAACTAAATATGGCCTTGACCAATTTTTTTAGGCAACCCTATGGCGATAATTTTGTTTAAACACTAAATATTTAAAACAGTTTTTATGCAGTTAACCACATGGGTGAAGGTCGCCTATACTATTGGATCTCGTTCACAAAGAAAATTTTTTAAGGCATTTCTAGTAGGTCCACAGAGCATTTTCAAATCTATTGAATCCGATCCAGGTTGGAACCTGCTGACCCAGGTTAAAGCCGGAGCTAATCGGGTTACACAGAAGTGTCAAAATCAGGTTTTATTATTATTTGTTTTTAAATAATTTATGTCATATTTATTACAAGAGGAAAAAGTATTAAAAACGATAATTTTATATTTATTAATTATTTACAGCCTAAATATTGTAAAAATCTTTAAAAATAACTGCACGACCAAGAACAAAACTAAAGGGTTATGTTTTGTTTTGACGCGAAGCTAATAAATAAAGGCCAAATGGAACATAAATATTCAGAAAATAACTAAATTTTCAAAAAAATTTAAAAAACAGCTGATTGGATTTAGCCCAACCCTTCGAATCAATTTTTTAAAATGCCTATAGTTGATTTTAATTGTTTACTTTAGGTAAACTTTAGTAATTCTCTTATGCACTTAAATTTTTTTGTACCTAGTGAAACGGGCCAAAACTCATTATGAGCTCGGTGTTTACCTAAAAGTTTTTAAAAAATAAAAACAAATATGAAAAACTCCAATCATAACCAGTCCAGTGAGTTTTTAAGAAAATATTTCATATTTTTATACAAAATATAGATATCTGCTTCTTTCGAAAGTAGTAAAATACAAAGAATTGTTGTATTTTTCGTATGTATGCAAGAAATCGGTTTTACTTTCGAGTTGTCAGCTAACATGATTAAGGTCTAGTGCCATATGAGCAAATTATTGATGAGTATTTGCCTAGGCTGCAGAGTTTAATTAACATGTTGCAACTTAACGTCATCAAAAATAGATACGTTTTTCAACTAGATATGTATAGTTCATTGATAACTTTCCTAACTTGCTATATACGTTGATATATACGTCAGTTCGCCTTATTTTTGTTGTTGAAAGTGCATTTCAAAAACGGCTACTGGGAACATTGTTTTGGCATATTGCAATTGAATTGCACTTCTAGTTGTTCCTTTTAACTTATGGGAAGCAAAAACCAGTTTTTGTTGATAAATAAATGATTTTCGCAATCGGTCATTTGCTCTGGCCGGATATCCCGCCAAATGATAATTTGTTTAATTTGTATTATTTGGATATGTATGCTGATGTTATGTGCAGTATGCAGTTTTCATTTAACATACACATATTTTTTTTTTTTTTGGTATCTGATGCAACACTTAAGTTAAGTTAATTTTGGCAATAAACAAACAATTTACTACTTGTTAAATTTCAATCTATGTTTTCAGTAAATGATATACGATATATTTAAAAGTAAAGTCTTTTTAAGGTAAATAAAAAGCTATTTTAACTTTTTGTTTATTTATCTAATACCGCTGACACTAGATCGATTTTTTTGTCATACTTAAATTCATTAAAACCAAATATACAGGGTTTTTAAAAGGTGCGGAAAAAAAGGTACTACCGATTCCTGAGGCTAAAGTATGACGATCTAACCCGACTTACCTTAGTCCAAAAGTGGATGATTTCGGAGATACAGGGTGTTAAAAATTAATTCTGGTTTCAGTTTTTCATAAATAGTTTTGGTAATAATAGGTGTATTGTCACAATATTTGGCTGGAAGGGGTTTTGGAAGGTGAGAAATCTGAATCTGCTATCAATTTGATTGTTACCTTTAGTGAGGGCCACCTGCGGGATTTTGAACAAATAAAAACGAAATAACTTTTTTGAACCACTCTGTATAGAACTTTTAAAGAAAAAATCAGATTCTTTAGCATATTTTTACATAATAAAGGTATACTTGGTTAAAGTCGATTTAGGCAACCGTTTTAGAGATATCTAAATTTAAAAAGTCACTTCCTGTACGGCCAGGTCTAAGCTATACAGAGTGCTTTAAAATTAGATGTTAATCTTTTACAGTGTGAATCCTTAGGTGATTTTAGAAAGAAAAATTCAAAGAAACCTATATCCTAAAAGGCCTATTTTTTAAAATACAGGGTGGTAAAATTAAAAAAAAAAACAGCTTTGTTACCTCTCTGTATTTAAAAAGTTAAACCATTTCGGACATAGGTTTAAAAGACTTTTCTTCTTAAAATCACGTAAGGATTTATGAATCACCCTGTAGCTTAGACCACGCCATACAGAATGTGATTTTTAAAATCCAGATATTTTAGAAACGGCCGCCTAAATCAACATTTACCAAGTATACCTTTTTATGTAAAGTATTTTTAAAAAGATATTTTCTTTTAAGTTACATACAAAGTGACTCAAAAAAAATATGTTTTTAGCAAATAGCAAATTCTTATTTCTCACCCTCTAAAACCGAATATTGTGACAATAGACCTATTATTAACAAAATTATTAATAAAAAACTAAAACCAGAAAAAGTTTTGATACCCTGTTAGGTTGGGTAAGATCGTCGTATTTTAGTCTCAGAAATCTGTGGCAGCTTTTTTCCGCAACTTTCAAAAACACCCTGTATAGATTAAAAAATTGTTTTTTGTTTTTTTTTTTAAATTAAGTTTTGTATTTTAGATCTTGATAATGTAATACATATACAAAATATTTTTGTACTGTAGTATTGTCATGTCAATATGTAGATTCTTAAACGAAATTACCCAATTCAATTTAAATTGGTAATGTGTTGTAATTTTTTTCTTTTTAGCAATAAAAAGTAAATTCGTTTTTATCTTGGTAAATTTATTTAAATCCAACCACGTGTCGCTCTCACCTGCTTTCAAGACACGAAATTAATTACATAAACTCACATATTGTCGTGAATATTACGAAGAGGAGAAGCTTATTTTTTTAATTTCATGAGAGTGCTTTTTAGGTATTTTTTTCGTGATAAGTTTTCTTAGGTAAATAAAATAGGTTATTTATAATATTTCTATAACTTTTTAGCCATTAAAATCTAACTTGTGCTATTTTGTGATATTAGGGAACAACTTTTTTAAGCAATAATATCGGCTCGGATTAATTTTCCTATTTTTGAGATACGCCACTTTGTGATATTGCCGATTGTATTTTTTACAATTTTTATAATAATTTGTAAACTCTAAAAAAAAACAGATAAAACTAAACCGGACCGGACCTAATACGGATTTACGTTTGCAATATTTTTACCTAACTTAAGTAAATTTATATTTTGTCCAGTAAATTATTACTAAATAATTTATTACCCAAAAAAATATTCTAGGCCGAATCAGGTACTTATTTTAATATGTCGTAAGGTATTGAATGTAATTAATTATGTCGCATAATTACGCAAAACGAAGAGGGAGAGACATCACAATGTAGGTACGCACTATGGGAAAGACATTCATTATTTTGGCCAGAAAGCAACTTTTAATGGCTTATGCTGTGTATTTTAAAGTGAATACTACAACTCACATGTACAAAAAGTTTTAAAAGGATTTGACGGCTTCTATTAGGTTTATAAGAAGCTTGAAAATGTATTTTAAAAATAAAAGAAAATCATTCAACTAAGAATTATTAAATATTAAATAAAAAGTGTTTTTTTTCTCTTTTTTCTCACAAAATTGCAATAATTTATATTTATAGTATTCTTCCCAAAGTAGACATAAATATATACCATTTAATTTACAAAGTTTATCATTAGCCTAGTTAACTAAAAAAGTAAAAGAATTTAAAGTTGTGTTCCTGGCGCAGTCTCGCGAAATATCGCTACTTTTGTCAAAGAGTTTTTATTAGTTTTTGTACTAACAATCGCTTTGCTACTTTTTGCTACTTCTGAGTGTAAGGACAGATCCAATTTTTTATAATTTACAGGATTTTTATTTAAAAAATCTGTATATCTTAAAAGATAAAAGCATTTTGGTGAATTATACGGATATATATAACTACAGGACAACAAAACAGTGTTGTTATTTATTTTATAGGTCAACATTTTCAACTTTTTGCACCCTGAAAATCATCCTGCTGGCGCCCAAAAACGACCGCGTACAGGTTACGCGGCGCTGCCTGTAGGCCTATTAATTAAAGAGTGTGAATAACCCCCTCAAAATATTAATGTTCGTCAAATACAATCTATATACTGGGGCTTAAGCTCCCCTCAAAAACCATCATGGTTGCGCTACTGTTTGTATTAAATTTTTTGTGAAATCTTGTTATTCATATTAAAATGCGCCAGCCTCTCAATTTTGACATATGTCGGGTGACGGACTAGGCGAACGTATCACTTTTTAGCAAGTTTACCACAATGTTTTATCTGCAATTTTTAAACATTGTGCCAAACATGGTAAGGTTTCCAATCACGAAACCATGGCTCAAAATTTACATGATTCGGTTATCGGACTGGGGCGGGTTTCCTAACTGTAATTCTTACCATTTTTGGCAGAATGTTTAAAAATTTCATTTAAACATTGAGGTAAACTTGTCTGACGAAAAATCCATGTGTTCGCCCAGTCCGACACCCGAAACATGTCGAAATTAACAGGCTGGTTAATACGCCACTTTCATATAAGTTTTTAAAGAGTTCAAGTCCATTTCATTGCTGGCCCAGGCACTATCAGATCCAAGTAAAATTTTCGATTGTTCTTAAAACTTATATGACCCTATTTTCTATCTCTATGAAAAGTTTGTAAAATGATTGTTAGTAGGATCATTAAAAAAAGGTACAACAAGCATTTTCTTTATGGGTTTTTATACGACTTTTTGGAAAAGTAAATTCAAGTTTGTTATTTTTATTGTCTTTGCTTACATATTTAGTCAAAGTCTGATCTTAAGTGATTTTTTTCACAATAAGTAAATTATTTTTTAAAAGTCTATTTTAATTATCAAATTAAATAAAATAGGACGCAAAATTATCGTCACGTAGTATTTTTAATATTAAACAAAACAGGACATGTCTTATTTTTTTCTAATTTTGTACAATTTAATAGTTTTCTTTCCACCATTTTATAGATTAAAGTAACCTTATTATAATTTATGGCACACTGCAGCGTATATTTTAGCATTAAAAATAATATACGAATTCAACAGTGAAGGCAGGTTTTATTTTTTTAAATTGTTTGTCATGAATTCTTTAAAAATCGTAAATATATCAAAATCCTAACACTTTTGATATGGGGATCCGTTACGTTATTTTAAGTCTCCTTAAATTTTATGTTTGGTCCCTTAGTACCCGCATATGTGTATAGGACTATAGTTTTAAAATTCATCACCGTTTTTGTGTGTTTTAACTATCTTAAATATATTATTTATTATTGAAAATTTTATCATTAAAAGACAACCTGATATTTTTTTAGGTTTTTAAATATAATTTTATGTTTTTGTAAATTTTATTTTATAACAGGAAAAAAATGAATTCAAATGCATATTGATATTTCCATAATAAGAGGTACATTGCTAATTCTACTATTTAAAACATTCCACGTTTTTTGATAATAAATTAAAGTATGTTTTTAGATTGTATTAAATCTTAAAGTATCCCTAATACTGTATTTATAAAATTAAATACCTGCCAGTCATATAAACTTACCTCTATCAGAAAATGGATAAAAAACAATAAATAATTTAAATTTTAAACTACTTAAAATTGCCAAATGAATATCTAAATCCACATTAAGTGATAATTTCATTACTTAATTGTTGTGAAACTTTTCCATAGTTGTTTTGGGTGATTATAAGTGTGTTCCCCAGTTAAAAATGGCATTTATTATTATTTTTATTTTTAGCAAATAATTATTACAGTATTTCTGCGATTAACATACCCAATCTTAAAAAAGATCTAATCTGTTCACAAAATTACCTAATAAATTTCAATCATTCTTTTTTTTTTCATTTTAAATTAAGTGATTTACTTTCTTATTAATAAAAATAATGATTAAGATTAGATGAATTCTATCAATCTTATGTTTTAAATAAACACATAAATAATAATTTTATATGCTTTTACAGCCCTGGATATAGGGAAGGGAAACAAACCGGGGTATGTGCCCCGGATAACAACTTCAAGGGGCGGCAAAATTAAGCATGGCCGACGTGTAGGGGACGATGAGCACTTACTTTTGCGATCTGGATTTATTTAAATATGTATAAGCAAAGATAATTATAGTTGGTATTAGGAAGTAATTAGAAAAGGCAAGGACCTTTTTTTGCTATTTTCTTTTTATTTGTTTTATGTATTATACACAGAGGTGGCGGAGGGCGTGGGCGATGTGGGCACCGCCCACGGCCTCGCAGATCGGGGGCTCGCGCCATACATTTTTCAGTAATAGTAAGGGGCCTCACAAGAAAGGTAAAGGCCTTTTTTCAACTTTTTTTCACGATACCACTTGACGAGAAGGGGCCTCGCGGATATGAAGGCCTCGCACATAAAATTTTAGTCTTGCGCCGCCACTGATTATACATAGAGCGGCAAGTGATGGAAAGGAGTCCCGATTTAAAAGAAAAGACCGTTTTTGGCTCTTTAATTTTTTTATACAAAATATGTAAAGGACGTAACATTTCTACTTTGACCCATTAAACAAAAATGGTCAAGAAAGGGCGGCACATGGCAATTTTTGCCCCGTCTTAAAAAAATGAAGATAGGGCTAATGCTTTATACAGGGTTGGTTTTAGGTTGGTACTTCGTTTTAACGCTGTATAAAATGCAAGAAATTTTTAAAAAAAAATCAAACAAAAAAAATGCCTTTCTCTATCACAACTTTCCTACAACTTTAGATGTTTTCACAAAATTTGGTACACTCCTTTGACTATTACATACATTTTTTGCTAAAAAAGTTTTTAAAATTTTATATTAGTGACATTTGAACAAGATTTTTAATGAATTTTTTTAAAGAAAAAAATAGTACGCCACTTTTTTTAATAAATAAATATAATTTTTAAATACTCATTGTAGTTAATTTGTTATTCTGATATTTTTCTTACGACTAAAGGTTGCGTTTAAAACAATAAAAGCCATTTTGATGCCTGGCAAAATCGCTAATATCTGATGTAGAGTTTTGTATGTAAAATTTGTGTCTTTCTTTTACAAAAAAATAGACCTACTAATTATTATTTTTACCTTATCAGATTTTAGCGATTTTGCCATGCATTATACTGAATTGTATTTTTTAAATAAAAACTTTTCGTCGTCCGCATAAAATACCTTCAGGGCAGCAAATGTTAGGTCTATTTAATCAGGGCGTTTCTGGCGGGGGTGCCCAAATGAAGGAAGGTTATTATTTTTTTTTTTTTGGAAAAAATGGAATTAAAAGAATTGATTTTGTTTTGCTTTTCAAAATTTTTTACTAAAAAAATGTTTGAAAAGCAAAAAAATCCACTTTCTGGCGCCTATTTTTTAATGGCGCTCTAGGCTGTAGCCTAGTTAGCCCAATTGTTAATACGGCACTGGGGAACGGAACTGTATTTAATATACCCGTATTGTTTTGTTCTGAAAAATATACAGTACAACATTTGTTGCGACCATATCAATTGATAGAAAACATTTAATGATCAAAAGAAGTGCCCAAAAGTTTGTAGAAATATCTGCACTAGTAGAAAAGTTGTTATAAAAAAAAGGTATTTTTTTTCTTAAAAATTAAATACAATGTATCTAAGAAGCGAAACATTTTCGGACATAATTTAATTTGATTTTTTTTTAAATTCTGTCAAGTGTTAAAAGAAAAGTACCAACAATAACCCTGTACATACACTCATTCACATGGATGAGTAGGTAGAATTAAATTAGTTGAAATAATTTAATAGATAAGAGCAAACACAATCGTTAAGATGCACACAGGAAAATGATAAATAAAAACAATGTTATCTTAAGGGTCAAATTTTTCTAGTAGTTGCTTTTGTAAGTTAAACATCAATTATAAAAATTTGACAGTTTAATTGAAAGGAATATAAAATTTTAACAGGTTTTACACACGTAATAGAAAAATTAGAAAAAATTACCGTTTTGTCAAGTACCAATAATTCTGGTACTTGCTCTAATTACTATACATAAGATAAATAGGGGAGCTTTTGTTAAAAGGTGGTACAAGTAAAATTTTGTTAAAATGGGAGAGAAGTGCAGCAATATTTTATCTATATCTATATTTTATGTACAGACTGTCCACGGTTAGGGTTTATAAGAGAACAAATAGACCAAAATTTAATTTTTCGAAAAAAAAATTCATTCCCTATAAAAATTTTAGCTCCAAAAAAGAATAGGAGAAATGGAGAAAATGTTGATTTTTTATAAAGGCTTCGCAAAAACTTTAAAAACATTTACTCCAAGAGTAAACTTTTTTAATTTTTAAGGAAAATGTTATAAGGAAAATTAATTTAGAATAAAGTTTGTAGTAGATAAAAAAAATAAAATAAAATTTTATTGAACTCTATAGTTTGGCAAAAACGTCTTGTTCACATACGTTATCAGCTGAAAAATTGTGTTGTGTAAGAATTTAAAAAAGCAGGTGTTTGAAAAGCAAATAACGAGAGTTTTTAAGGTAATTTTATTCTAAAAATCTAAAATAATTATTAATTATTGACTCCAAAATCAGTTTCATAAAACTTTTTGATGCCCTTGTAACATTAATAAAGTTAATCATTTAAAATGCTATTCTAAGTAATTTTTGATACTGTACACTTATTATTTTAAATTATATTATAAAGTATTTATTTAAATTAAAAAAAACAATATTTTTATAATATTTCGTATTGAGATTTAACTAATATTTTTAAAATATCTTTATAAATTAAAGGTTATTTTTTATTTTTTACGTTGTATATAACCGCCCCTGGCGAACTAAGGAAGGCAAATGTTGTACAAGCATATCATTTTAAGGAGTCCAAACTAATATGTATCATATTAAAAAATATTTTATTATACCAAGTAATATAAAAGTTATTCAAGAAAAACTAATTTTTAGTGGCGTCCTTTAAGGGCACATATCTGTGTAAAGAGGGACTTTGGGAAAATATTTTATATAAACTTGTCACATTATTTTTATGTGTTTGATATGAATCCGAGATATTGCCTACATATTCTTGGACTTCCTGTATATAAAAAAAATATTTAGGAATTAGGCAAATTTGGCCCAATACATAAAATTGGCAATTACACAAATTCAGCGTAACATATATAAAATTATAAAGTTAATAACCATTTCGGTAATGAAAATTAAATTGTTTTCATAATTAAATTACCGTAATATATTTTAGGACTGATAATTATAAACAAATTACTTTATAAACTAAAATAAGTAAAATTTGTTAACCTTGTAATAATTTAAAAATAATTAGTGTGTTTATCTTGGTATCTTGAAATCGATCAAAGCATTTTGTTTGTATGGAAAATCATTAGACGACGTTACTTGTTTCTCTAAAAATCAATGATTTAATAATTATTATAATTAAATTAAAATTAGCAAATAGGTATACATTTTTTAAAAAGTGTTTTTTTATAAACATATTTGTTTAATTTTTCAAATTATTCCGTTCAAAAGAAAAAGGGGAAATAAAGAAATGCCCTGTATATAACATATAACCTTTATCACTTTTGTGCTTTTGGGACACCCTGTACATTATGAAAATAATTTTAAAATGTAGTTCGTATAGTTATCTATCAATCAACACAAAGCAGTGCGCGCACTGGTGTAATCTAGTCTACTACCATGTATTATTCGTAAAAAATGAGTTTCATAAAAAAACAGAGGGGTGCAGAGTTTAGCTGCCGGATCTTAGACTATAAGTGCTAAGGAACTGATTTATACAAACATTGACTTGGCGCCCCAGGCCCAGTACAACTTTTTCCAAGATAAAGTTTGGCAGTCAAGGTGTTCCAAAAAAATATTGTCAGGCAGACAAGGCGAAAAAATAACTTATTAGGACGTCATCGTCAGCATTAAAGTCAGCAATTGGATATAACTTAAAATTCCTAAAAAGTGGAAAATTATTTGTCTGAAAATTAAATTATAAACAATAAAAAATAAAAGTTAGAAAAAGTGTATAAAAAATTATTTAAAAAAAACACAAAAAGAAAAAAGTTATCCAGAATTGAACTTGGGACCTGTGGCTTACGGGTCAACACTAGTAACCCTGTGACTATGGAAGAACTTAAATACCTTTTTAAACCTTAATAATATGCTTAAAGAAATAATCTATGTTGATGATATATTTATTTTGTAAGTTTTTTTTCATTTTTTAAGAATTTTAAAGTTTGTTCTACCCTCAATACATGCATACATGCATAATTGGTAATACTTTAGTTTTAGTTCTTGGAGCTTCGACAAAATCTTTTAGGTGTCAAACGTGTCTCCCAGTATTATTTTTGTTCGAGATCGCCGAAAATAACAACATACTTAGATATAAAAACCGACGGAAGGCGGTTTTATTCTTAAAAATGAGCGAAACCGCCGGTGGTCGTTTAGCCAGTGCTTTAAAATATAAAAAATTATTATTAATAAGTTTCCGCTTGTAACAATTTACGTACGTTAAATAAAAATATATATATTTTTAATAATAGGAGAATAAGCAAATTTGACCTGATATAAGAATAATGATAAACTTAGTTTTATTAGAGCTTTTTCACAAAAACTATCGAAAGTAAAACATGAAATTTAACTGAATCAATATTACTTAAAATTGGTATAAAGCCTACGAAAATTTTAAAAAGAAATAAAGGAAGGAGGCACACTAATTGTAAGGCAAATTGGTAGTAGAGTTGGTTAGATAAATTTTAAAAAAAATGTAAGTAAAAGGTGTAGGTAATTTTGGAGTTTAAAAATTGGCACTGGCTAAATGACCGCCGGCGATTTTGCTCAATTATAAGAAAAAACCGCCGTCTGGCGGTTTTATATATTTAAGTATATAAAAATCGCCGAAATGTTAATTACTTTTTATTACCGGCGGTTTTTAATTATTTTATTGGTAGATGCCGCCGTCCGGCGGTTTGGTTTATAAAAACTTTTGAAAACCGCTGAATGGTTAAAGTTGACCTAACTTTAATAATTATTTGTTTTATTGTTTAATATTATTTTTATTATTGATCAACAAACAAAAATAAAACTGCAAGACACATTTTACACTTACAAAGATTTTGTCGAAGCTTATCATTAGTTAAAAAAATGTACCTCTTCTAGGAAAAGAAAAGCCAGAAGTATTTTAGCGGCAAAACAAAAAAACCGATCTTTTTATAAAACTAATACTAAAGTATTAGCAATTACAGTATCCATGTATTGAGGGTGGAACAAACCTAAAAATTCTTAGTGAAAAAAAAATTTACAAGATAAATAATTCATAAACACGGCTTATTACATTAATCATATTATAAACATTTTAAAGAATAATTCAAATTGTCCCATAGCTACAGGGTTACGAGTGTTGACACATAAGCCACAGGTTCGGAGTTCGAATTCCGGATAGATAACAAACTTTTTTTCTTTTGAAACTTTTTTCCTGATAATTTTTTTATACATTTTTTTCTTATTTTAATTTTATATTGTTCATAATTTTTAGAGAAAAAATTTTCCACTTTTAAGAAATTGCTATAGACTAAACTACAGTATTAAACAATAAAACCACAAAAAAAATAAACGCTTACGGCATAGCACAATAAATAATTATTAAGGTTGGATTAACTTGGAACTATTTTTCGGCGATTTTTAATAGTTTTTTTTAAAGCAAAACCGCCGAACGGCGGCATCTACCGATAAAATAAATAAAAACCGCCGATAATAACAAATAATTTATCATTTTTGGCGGTTTTCATACACGTAAATATAAAAATCCGCCGGAAGGCGGTTTTCTCCTTTACTTGAGTAAAGCCACCGGCGGTCGTTTAGCCAGTGCTTTAAAACTTACATAAAGAAAAACCTAGATATTTGAACCGGAAATGCCCTGTAAAAAATTGTTAATTTTATTTTTTTACTTTTATCGGTTTTAAAAGTATTAGCATAAAGACCTTTTTTAAGCTAAAATCCTAATTAAAATTTCCTAGGATTTTAATTTAATATTGAATATAACTTTGGGTTAGCAAAAATCCTGTCCAGTTTATTACCTCAAAGTCATAAGGTTTAGCAGAACAAAGATTTAGATTGTGTGCATTACGTAACTTTCATCATTCTAATCTAAAGAAGGGTCTTTACCTTTTAGGAATTTTTAACTAAAAAGAAAAGATTTTTGCCCACTCACAAACTTCTATGGACCTGACCTCCTAAGTATTTTCACATTACGTAACTTTTAATAAAATAATTATTATTCAGGCAGTTACAAATTCGAGGAACACCATTAGGATTTTGGAAATGGTAAGAGATACAGGGCTGGTTAAATTGGGGCAAAGTTGCGCATTATTATGCCTAACAATATTTCGTTTTAAAAAGTTCATAATTTTCACCCATTCCAGAATTATTCGGCCAAAACCGAAATTTTGCGAAACAGTTATTATTGTTTTCTGGGTTTATTTGAAGAGATATTTTAAAACAAACGACACATTAACATTGCCAATTTTTCTGTTCGTATAAAATGACGTCTCTAAATTTAAAATCCGACGTTTCATCTTTGAGCCACCATCATCAACTTTGTTTTTTAAAATATGCAGAATATTTGGTTTTGAACCTAATAAACTCGTATTTTAATTTTAAATACAACGATATATCACACCTTACATTTATGCGATGTTTCGAAAAAACAAACCACCATCCACTATTTTTTCCATTAAAATTACGTTTTTAAAGGTAAGTATGCATCCATTTATTTTTATTACTACTCATTTTTATTCCTTTTAATAATTTACTTATTTATTATTTAACTAAGAAGCTACAAGAATTAAGGTCATTTTTATACATTTACTTATACGTAATAAAATAAAGCATTAAATTTAATCAAACGCCTCTATCAACTTTATCGTAGCCTGTCATTAAAAATGCATGGCTACTTACTTGCAAAAGAAAATTTTGTCAAATGTTTGGGGTAAAATTGTTATTTGTAATGGTGAATGCTAATGGTTTATCGGTTCGAAACGTCGCATAAATGTAAAGTGTGATATATCGTTGGTTTTAGATTTAAATAACGAGTTTATTTAAACCAAATATTCCGCCCATTTAAAAAACAAATTTGATGATAGTGGCTCAAAGACGAAACGAAAACAGAAAAAGTGGCAATGTTTATTGTGTCGTTAGTTTTAAAATATTTCTTCAAATAAACCGAAAAGCAAAATTTCGGTTTTTGACGGATAATTCCGGAACGGCTGGAAATTTTTAAGACTTTAAAACGGAATATTGTTAGACATAAAAATGCGCAACTTTACCCCAATTTAACCAACCCTCTATCTCTTACCATTTCGAAGATCCTAATGGTGTTCCTCCAATTTGTAACAGCCTGTATACAGTGCATTTCTTAAATGTCCCTCCCCCTTTTCGGTATTAAACAGATTAACTTACAAAAATAAACTTTGGAGTATGAAATTGTTGCATAAAATCTATTTTAGAGTAAAATTACCAGATACAAATTTTAAGATGGCGTCCAGCAGCTATTAAAAAAAAACACCTAAGGAAATATGGATTGCATTGGTTTAAAAGCCATTTACTACTTGAACGTATAATCTTTACAAATGGTTTAAATAAAAATTCATATTTTAATTACAAGTTACGTTTTATTTCTAATAAATACAGGGTGTCCGACTATATTTTGACCTGTTTTGATCGCCAATAACTTTAAAACTAATAAAGCTATTAAGATGCGGTTTTCGTAAAAGATTGATTTTTTAAAATTGTTTAATTTATCTTTACCATTTGGTTGTGACAGGGGCAACTTTGTTACTTTAAATGAAACACATGTTTTTCTGTATTTTCAAAATTTAATCCTTTACCTTAAAAAATGTAAATGTGTTATGGTTATTTCAAAAAGTAATGGATTTCTTGATCTTTAAAAAATTGGTTGCATGTATTAGAGTATTACTTCACAATAAAAATTTGCTACAAATAACGTTACAGAAAAAAATACGGCATAAAAGCTATACGATATTCACAAAATAATAGTTGCAGTAATATCGGATTACTTAAAAAAAAACTTTGTTAAGATTGTGAAGACTCTAGAGCTTTCGGCCGTATTTTTTTTCTGTATCCTTTTATGTAGCAATTTTTTTCTAAATAATATTTTTAATTACCATGCAGTTATTTTTTTAGAAATCAATAAATTTAATATTTTTGAAATAACATCAGCTTTTGTTAATTTTTTTAATGGTAAAGATTGAATTTAGAATAGCAAAGTGTCTCATTTCGGAAAATCGGTATTTTGTTTTTGTGTATACTCAATGTTACGACCAAATGGCAAGGATATATAAAAAAGCTAGGAAACATTTAAGGCTTCCTACGAATACAATAACTTTTCTTATTGTAAAATAATTCGCGGTCAAAATACAGTCGGACATCCTTTAAAGGTCATTAAAATAAAAACTGTACCCAAATTATTTTGTTATCTCTATTTTTTATGTTTTTATTGAGATAAGTGCAAAGGCTAAAGGGTTTTTACCATTAAGTTTTATGAATTTTGTGTCATAATACTCAAAAATAAAAAAGGTATTTACTTATGGTAATTACATGACAAATGGAGAAACAAAACACACAGATATTGCGGAAAAAGGAAAGAATGCAAAAATTTCAAGTATGTCTAATGCATCACGCAAACTATTATGGTCGTATAGCCGGTATTTGTTGTGGGAAATTTAATATTATATATAATGGTATTTTTCCATCGCCGACATAATAATCATTTAAAGCAAATTAAAATCACAAGTATTCGGTAATTAGTCAACCTTGGAAGCCTTTATTTTAAAATAATGTTTCTTTTAAAAACAAAAATTTGCATGTGCTGCGCAAGAGCAATATCCATTGGTCAACGTTCTGTACGTGCATATACCTACCATTCTTTTATCAAACTTTAGTTAGTTTCATCAACACCAGCGGAGTCACCAATATTGTAGAAAGTTAAAATCTATGCTGTAATATTGTTTGTTTGTTTCGGTTTTATTGAATCAGGTGAAAATGCCGACCAAGGAACTTAGTAAGTTTTTATTAATTAAATAATATGTTTGGTTTATTTAATATATTTATTTTTAGTTGACTAAATAAGACAGTCAAACATGACTTTTATACACGGTTTCTAATAACTTAACCAACAAATTTTGGGGGTGATTCTACAATGAAAAGTAAAAAAACTTTATATGAACATAGGTCCTAAACGTCTTAGTTTTTAAACTACGGGGTGTTAAAATTAAAAAATAATATATTTTTTTAATACCATTTATACCAATTTGGATAAAAACATGTAAAAAACTTCCTATACATCAACAGACATTTTTTGGCATACAAGAAAAAAATAATTTTAACCAGTATTGGCCATGAGGGGTTTATGGTAAATGATTAAAAAAATGGTATGCCACTGTATTTTTTCAAATAACATTTTTTTTATTTTCATTTAGTTTAAAATAAATCTGATTCCCATTTTATTTTAAATTTAATGATAATAATTAAATTAAAATAATTTCTCGACATGGTCATTTCGTATGGCTAATAACAAATTCTACACTAAAAATTACATTTGAATACTCTTTTCATTATTTAATTACAAGGACCTAAACATGCCAAAAAATGGTTTCTATTGATTTACGCGAAAACCGTACATCAAATAAAAAGAAGTCGAGAGATCAAATTTGTTGAACGATACTGGTATTTTTTTCTTTTATGCAAAAAAATTTCTTCTGATGCATAGAAGTTGTCCTTCAAATTTTTTGAAAGTGTCTGAATAGGTATAAAAATTATTATAAAAAATGAAAAAAATTTTTTTATTTTTTACAAAGACATTTCGGACATATATTCTTATGAAGTTTTTTTCCTAATTTTTATTGTAGAATCACCCCTTAAAGTTTATCGATATAGTTACTGGACACCTTGTATAATGTTTTACCGTGTTATTTTTCCTAAAAATACCTGTATATTTTAGGTATAGCAACTTTAAAATAATTCAATTTTCATTTAGGTAAATTAAAATTGTTAAACTAGGCTTAAAACAATTTTTGAGTGTGATTTTTTTATAAAAGATTAAAGTTATTTTAACTGTTTTTAATATTTTCTTTAATAGTTACAGCGGAAAGCGTTTATGTTTCCGCTTCAACTACGTTTACAAAAGTTTTTCAGGTGGTCCAGTTTTCAATAGTATAAAATTTTTTTGGATCTAACATTTGGGAAAAATTTTTACAATTTACTTATTTAGCATTAATACTACAAAAGATTAAAACATTTTTATGTAATTCTCAGCCCTGGATCTTATTTTGTTTAAAGGCGGGGCATAAATTGGCCTCTGTGACCCCCGGTTTTTTAGTAAAGCGAAGCGTTTTAAAGCGAAAAAAATTGAAGAGCAAAAAAAATTTAAAATAAAAGGTCCTTGCTATCAATTTGCCGCCTTCTTTTACTACATTTTTAAAAACCACTTTAAGGAATTTAGGTATTTTGGAGAAAAAGAAAACCCCTAAAGGAACAATCTTTTTAAGCAGTAAATATCTTAGCCTAGATATTTGAGGGATTAACAGATACTCTGAGGATAAAAAAGTAAGCGGGTGAAGAGATGCAGGAGAGTGGTAATTCATGTGGTTTTATTGGAAGCTGCTAAATATAAAATTATACCAAAGACAATTATAGTGAAAATATAATTGTCTTTGGTTATACTAACTTATTCAGCGAAACAAATGACTAAAAAGTATCAGCTTGACATCTTAAGAAAGGTCAAAAGTACCTACAAAGAAAAATTCTTTTTTGTTTTGAGTAACGTAAACGCTTATAAAGAATGAATATTGGCAAAAGTGGTTGTGTTTTGGACCTGTAATCTTAACAAGATTTTTTTAACTTGGGGTTTGTAAGAGAGATATCTGCATTTTCCTGCGCAAACTTTTTAACCAGCTCCAAAGTCTGGTCTAATTTGAGAAATTTAATAATAGATCAAAAGGGTATTAGCGTTTGTAATACCATGGATAGAATTTATCATAGAAGTGCAAATAGAGATAGTGTCAGTGCTAAGCTCCGACCCCACTTTACTATTTATTTGGTTAAATTTAAAATCTACCGCTATTATGCATTCTGGTGTGTTACATTTTTTATTTTAAAGTTACTTACTTACTTACTTAAGCTTTTTATTTATTTAAAGGCTTTGGGAACTAATGGAGGCAAGATTAAAAAACAAAAAAAAGTATTTTAAAAAAAAGTTTATTCAAAGTTAATTATAACGAATGACGCTATAGATTTGAAGATCAAGTTATTCTAAATATAAAAAATATTTTTAAAATAAGATTGACCTGTGTATATATTTATTTGTACTTGTGAGAATAGGCAATGAATAATAATTATTATTAAAACCAAGACATGTACATAAAGCAATGATCAATAAACATTGAAAAAAATCGACCATGACCATTCGATGAAAATTTCGTAAGTTGAATGCATATGGTAATGTTAAGTGCGCTGTGAAGGTTATTTTTAATACATACATTTAGATATGATATGACCAATAATTACCTTTTTTTTACTTTTTTGCATATTAAGATGAAACCCCAGGTTAAAATAACATAGATTACTTAGTGTTTTTATTATAAGTAAAAAACATTTATGTATGTACAATATTAACATAATTTTAAAAACTTTTGTCTGTTTATGCGGTAATAGTCTTTGATGTGTTTAAAAAAAACCCATTATATTGCAGTTTGCGACATACTGCGAGCGATTTGACCAATAATCAATTTAAAAACCGCAACTAAGATAACCCAAAAACTAAGTAACGTACATACATAAGTACTTATTAGGAGCTAAAATGAACTTATTAACCTTGACATTTAGTGGCACACCGGAAACCGTATAACATAATAAAAAATAATTTCTTTAAATTGGGTTGTTTTAATGTTGACATGCAGGAAAACCAATGCCACTAAAATTTTAATGAGAAGATGACAAAAATTTGTTTTCAAGTCAGGATTAAATAAAAAACAATTTGTTTGCCTTCATAAAACTGGTTAAAATAAATAAATTTACGTTAACTACAACCTATTAATTTTTTGGTAATTTATAAAAAAAGTTGCTTCAAGGTTATTCTTTTAAATATGGTTTCAAAACACAATAAAACAGGTTAGTTACTTTAATTATAAGACATTTAAAATATAAAATTTCCATATATGCAGATTTTTTTGTTTTATACAGTGTTTAAAGAAAGTAACGTAACGGTCAAATATTTATTAATATTTCATGACGCTTAAAAACGAAAATAGCATAATGCTCCCAGCCCTTTCGTCTCGCGAAAACTGTAGATATACAAGGTAGACCAAACTTATATTTTTTTAATAGAATTCCGACTATACAGGGTCATTAATTTAACCTATGTTTAGCAAAGAAATATTATTTGGCCCATATTTAATATTTTTTGTATTTATAAACTTCTTTTCTAAGTGGGCGTCCATAAATTACGTGTGCCTTTTTTTTAATTTTGGACCCTTCTTCCCGCCCTGATAAGATTTTCTCCTCCCCTCCCATCCCCCATTTTTTGTAAACCGGAATAGATTTTGTCGTCGAAATAATTTTAAAGAGCAAAAAAAGCCCTCGATCCAAAAAGTGAGACTGCATCACAATAGGATACATTTTCCTGTCCAAATCTCGTTAATTCTTTCTTGTTTCTAGCGGAAGAGAAATTACGTAATATTTGCACAGATCCCTTCTCTCCTCCCCCCTTCCTAAATTCCTCACGTAATTTATGGACGCCCCCTAAACGCACTTTCAGCATGTAGTGCGGAAAAATGCGACATTTTGCAATGGGAAAATCGTTTTCTAAATGTGTTTAAAGTAACGATTTGATAACAAAGAAGCACGTTACTTTAAAAATAATTTATTTATAATAACTCGTTACTTTTTGAAAGTAATATAGTTACAGTTACTGTTTCATGTAAAGTACTATAAAGATTAGGCAACGCGTTACTTAAAAAAGTAATAGTAAAGTATCTAGTTACTTCTGAAAGGGAACGTTAAAAGCTCTAATTGCTATTATGGTAGTGGAGCCCAAGAGGGGATTTTGGGATTTACTACAAGAGTATACCTTGTACCCGGTTAAGTACCTCCACCAAATATGAGCTCCGTATACAGGACCGATCATAAAAAATAAAAATATATCCATCAGAAATTGTCGAGCGGGTCAGATTAAAATAGGGTAAGTTAATTACATGCTAAACAGTGTATATTCCACTAATCTGACAATTTGAGAGCGACGTAAAGAAAACATTTTTGATCGTGGCTGTTTTTTAATTTTAAAGAAAATAATTTAGGGATACCTAAAAATATATAATACGATACGACCCGAACGATTTCCACAAGCCGAAATAATAGTAGTAATTTTTTGACATATTTAAAAGTCTATAGCCGCTTCCTCCATCGATGAAAATGTATACATTATATAACATTTTTTCTTCCTATCATCTAAGCTTTGGAACCCAATAGGTCTCCATGACGATCGAGTAAATTCCCATTTAGCATCGTGGGCTACTATTAAGTGTAATTTTAAATAAAACGTAATTTTTTATTTGAAAGTTGACAATAAATTTTTTTATAAATAACGTAAATTAAATTATTTATTCATGTCTGAACTCAGGTTACAAAATCATACAATAAAATAATAATAAAATTCGCCTTATTCGTTAAGAGTGGTGGATTATTAAATTATTTTTCATTTACTTTTATTTTATTATCTACAAGCAGTGTAACATACATAATTTGGTTTAGGAATTAATTAAATGATTAAAATAGTTGCGATGTATGTGAAGCAATAAATTATTTAATATAAGATTTCGATAGATAAAAATACATAAAACTGCATTTATAAAAAAGTACTTATGAACGAAAAAGATTATCTTTTAAATTATTTATACAAAATACATATTACTTATGCGGGGTGATCATTTTTAACTCGGCATTATTGTAACTTCTTTATTATTGGAGATGCAAAGTCCGTTAAATTAGCAAAGTAGTAGCATTTTTCCGCTGATTAACGTGCTGCCAACAAAAAACAATTGAACATCGGGTTTTTGATTTATTGCAAAAATATACTTTTTTATGGAACACCCTGTATAATATATCATTACTTGAAAGATCTATTAAAAACAATTAAAAAGTCCTTATGTGTTATATCCAATTTTTAATAGTTTCGGAAATATGGCCATCCTCAGGAATTTGATAGTAAACTGGCATTTTTTAAATAGAACACTCTGTATATTGCATCACCATTAAATAGATATTTTAGGATGCTCCCTGTGCTTTGTACTGTAGTCTCTGTTTATCGAACTTAAATATCTTTTATTTATAAAATACCAATTTTTTCTTAAATAGGTATTTTTAAACTTTTTAAAAAGTTTAACAACCGTATCTGAAAACGAAAACCATAGTAGTTTAAGACCGCAGTTAACAAAAACCTTTACAGAATCTTCCAGTCTAAAATGTCAGGGACTACTGGAACACTGTTGATTTAAAAAATATAAATAGAGTTTGTACACTAAACTAAGACCCTCATATAACAGAAAACCTCAAAATACATCGTCCTTTTTTAATATTTGGTTATCAATATTTGTGGCTTTTCAGCAGTTATTAGCCTGGTTTAATACTACTAATTGAAAATATTAGATACATATTTGGTAAAAGCTAAAATCATTTCAAAAGAGCATATTATGTAGACCAGACCATTAAAAAAAAATGTTATATTAGATCAGGATCAGCGTATGTCATTTGGAATAAAAAAAATACAATAAAGCTTAAATGCTAACTTAGATGATTAGCGCTCCGCGAAACCGCTTTTAATCCTTCAGTCGTTAAATTGTTTTGCTTGCACTTTGATGTATTTTTTCTTTTGTGAAAATTAACACCATACATAAGTATTACTTTGCATCATTAATATATCAATATGTAGGTGATAAATTATATTTTATTATGCATTATTAAAATATGCTCATGTCTTTTGGGCCAAAAAAATAATTTGATATTATATTGCGACTTTTTTCTCTATCTATCACTTAATACAAACAATAAAGCTTAAATGCTATCATAGATGATTTACGCTCCGCGAAAGCGCTTTTAATCTTTTAGTCGTTAATTTTTTTTTAATGCACTTTGATGTATTTTTCTTCTATGATAATTAAAACCTTACTTCTATACATAAGTATTAATTTGCATCATTAATATATCAATATGTAGGTGATTAATTGTATTTTATTATGCATTATTAAAATATTATGTTTTGTCAGGTTTTTAAAAATACATAATTTTAGAGAAAAAATGTGTTATGGGGTAAGCTCGCCCAGAGAAATTGCTCTGGTCAAGGTGGCACCGAACCAAGCCATTTAGCTGTGTAGATATTTTAAATTTTATTAAAAAGCAGAACAATGTAATTTATGTATATGTTTATATAAAATATGATACAAATATTTTTTTTATGTTTGGTTTGATCTTTTAGTCCTACGCCCATAATTTAATTATTTAGAAAAATCCGAATATCTAGGACCTTAGTTTGGGCCTTAAAAACGTAGTTTTTTTACTGGGAACGTTTGTTTATTTAAAAATTAGGAATACCTTAATGTAAACAATAGATTAAAGCAATCAACGCCGTTTTTAATGTAGACCTATATGTTAGTGACACTTCACAATAATCAAATTTGCTTGGGTGGGCGGGGCTTTCTTGACCTCCCTTCTAATTTCGTATTTTTGTGTAACAACAAAACATGTCATTGTAAGTTTTATAAAATAATATTTAAACACAAACAATATTTTGTCAGTAATATACTCATTATGATTGATACGTGACTTCATGTTTAAGACGTTTTATTTTTTTTTCTTAAGTCATACTAATAAACTGATCTATGAACCCACTTAAGTTAAGTTGCGTTACTTTTGTACAAATTGTTTAATTAAATTATGAAAAATACCATAATTATTAAACCAAAGTTACTTAAAACACGCGTAAATAGTTTTCATAAAAAATATATGCATATACAGGGTAAGAGATTACGGGTTGGTTAAATTGGGGCAAAGTTGCGCAAATTCCATTTCACAAATTTAAAAATTTGCAGTCGTTCCAAAATAAACTTAATGTAAAGCATTTATTTTAATTAAACTTCTTTATTAACTTTATTGTAGCCTGTTATAAAAAATGGATGCATACTTACCTGCGACCGACAAATTCCCCGAACGTTTGGGACACAATTGTAAATTTTCATGAAAAAATAGTGGATGATGTTTTTTGGTTTGAAACGTCGCATCTGCAAAAGTATGATAAGTCGTTGGATTTAGAATTAAAATACGAGTTTACTAAGTGCAAAACGAAATATTCCGCCTATTAAAAAAACAAAGTTAATGATGGTGACTAAAAGACCAAACGTCGGATCATAAATTTAATAACATCTTTTCATAGAACGGGAAAAGTAAAAATTAAAATGTGTAGTTCGTTTTAAAATGTCTTTTCAAATAAACTGAAAAAAAAATTGTTTCTCAAAACTTTGTATTTTTTGGAGAATTCCGGGGCGGCTACATATATTAAAATTTTTAAAACAGAATATTATTGTTAAGCGTAAAATTGCGCAACTTAGACCCAATTTAACCAAAGCTGTATCTCTTACCGTTTCCTAGATCCTAATATTGCCCCTCAAATTTGTGACACCCTGTAATTTCTGTATAATAAACGACACCACAAAATGGATATTAATAGTTGTCAGATAATTGCCGGTTAGTAATTTCGCAGAATTATGTGTATAATCTGGTTTGTAAATGTTTTTGCTTAGAATACGGAGATTCTAGTTAAACTAAAATTATTAGGAAAATAAATAAAATATTGTAAAAGTAACTTAGGAAAGTTGTTTAAGGAGTTTGTAAAACCCATTTAATATTTATATCGCGTTTATTATTGGTAAAATATTGGTTCAATGTATACAGTGACCGACATGATTTTTGAACAAAATAGTAAACTTTTTAAACTTAAAAAAGGTATGTCAAAGTTAAATCTGTCTGAAAAAATGGAACCGCTTTGGTCCTGGTCCCGGGGTATACGAGCTGACCTGTTCAGCCCTGTTGACCCCTATGAACTGGCCGAGACGATAGCCTGAAACAAATGAAAGAAAAACCCCAAAAAAACAAAAAGCTCTAATTAAAATACGACGTTTCGGTGGCAAGTCTGCCACTATGCAAAATTTGACACACCTTGTATAATGGCAACTCCTGCATTTTTAAATACTTAAGGAGTCTAATTATCAAAATATATATTTTTAAATAATACAAAAAAAATTAAAGTTTAAAATTTATAAATTTACCACAGCTTGTATTATAAAATCGAAGAAA
Organism: Listronotus bonariensis; assembly: GCA_014170235.1. Classification (NCBI taxonomy): domain Eukaryota; kingdom Metazoa; phylum Arthropoda; class Insecta; order Coleoptera; family Curculionidae; genus Listronotus; species Listronotus bonariensis. Next base: position 103,189 of record JACEGR010002169.1, on the reverse strand, counting down.
CAAAATGTGCTAATATATTAGTACTGCCATGTAAAATAAAAAAATGAAAACAGACATTATACAGGGTCAAAAATTTTAAAACTTACTTTTTTAAGTTGGTCATAGCCTTGACCTAATTTTTTTAGGCAACCCCATGTTTAAATACTATCTTTAATATAAAACAGTTTTATCCGGTAAACAGATGAGTAAAGGTCGCTTCCTATTTCAATCTTAGACTATTAGTTAATTTTTAGTTTTCCTGAAGATACTTCAGAATCACAGAACTCTAAAAAACTTCAGAATCAAGCAAGGGTAACCAAGTGTTATTTAAATTAACTAAAATTGATGCTACACAATTATCTTTATTTAATATTATACAGTGTGTCTACGTAAGTTGGCGTCATAAGGAAAACTTTTTATTAATAATTTTACGAAAAAAGGTATTGCTTATTTAAAGTTCTGCATGATCCAAAACCTAAAATACAATCATTAGATATTAAATTGAGTCATTCATCTACGAGGTTTGGCCAAAAATATAATGTTTGTTTAAGAGTAAAGTTACTGTATTTTTGCTAATATCGCAAATTGTTATATAGAAAAGATGTTAAAAATTAATTTCAAATATTCAATTTTGTCCATTTCCAAGAAAATTGTTTTTGCAAAAATAAAGAAAATTTAAGTTTGTACATTAGTGCATTGTATATTCTTCTTGTTTTAATAACATTAAATTTAAAAAGTTTATTTAATATTGTCCCATAATATTTATAATTTTGAAATGTAGTGCACTAATATACAAACATAATTCTTAGATTAAAATGAGATAAATTGGCTTGTTTTCATCACATAGATCGTGTTTCGAGTTTGTTACATTTTCAAACTGAATATCAAACATTACTTGAAACTGTATAAATATGCACAATTGCCAACATTATTTCTTTACAATAGTGCCTATCCTGGGGCCTAGGTAACCGTGGGTCAAGTGGTTGCTGTCAATTCGGGTCATCAATACTTATTGAGGTTTATTGTTTTTGTAAATTAATAGACTCTAAATGCTTACTTTTTCGGCGGTATATACAGTCGACACTTGACGAATGACCCCAGATATAAAAGCAGTTATGTTTGAATTATTTTTATTAAACTGATTTTCTTCCGTTGTTCCTTACATATAAATTATCGTACTCTCTTCACAATTTTAAACTTAGTAACCTGTTTAATGTAGGTGTTTCTTAGCATTAAAAATAACTGAGAAACTTTTGGGACAGCTTCAAAGGCAATTTTTAAATTATTATTTATATTTTTATTAGTTTCCTAGCCATCCCAAAGTTTCTGGGTTATTTTTTAATGCTAAGGAAAACTCTACCATTAAATAAATCTGGAGTTTATAGTTTAAATTGTGAAGAATGCAATAGTTTATATGTAGGGCAAACAGGAAGAAATTTTAATATTAGGGGTTTAAGGAACACAACGTCATATGTGCCTAAATAAAAATAATTCAAACTTTGCCAACCACTTTATAACATCTGGTCATTCATTCCCAAGTGTCGTGATAATCTAAAATTTTATATACCGCACCGAAAACTTAACATTTTAGAGTCTGGCTGGAAATTTACAAAGCCAATAAAACCCTCAATAAATTTATTGAATGACCAGACCGGACCTGAGGAGCAGCCCACTATTTACAGTTTTATAAAATTTAGGATAGGCACTATTATTAAAAATGTGTTAACCAATTGTACGTATATATATACAAGTTTCAAGTATTTAGAATATTCAGTTTGAAAATGTAGCAAAGCTTCTGAAACTGCAGTCACAATGTTGATAAATATAGTGATAGGAAAACAAAGTAATTTGTCTCATTTTAATTTAAAAATGACTATCACAAAGTAATGACAACCTAATCCAGTATATAAATTTTTAGCATTATCGCAGAAAAACAAACAATATTTTTTTGTAAATAACCAGAATTGCATAATCTTTTATTTTAAAAATACAAGTACTTTACTCTTAAGCAAAAATTACATTTTTGGCCAAACCTCATAGATGATTGTTACAATTTGATATCTGATGGTTTTAAAATATGAAAAACTTTTTATAAAGAATATCTTTTTTCGTAAAATTAATAATAATAAAGTTTTCCATATGACGCCAACTTACGTAGACACACTGTATACGCACTTTTTTGATTTTGCGTTTTTTAGAACAAATTTCCCTTGCTAAAATACTCGAAGCATCCCAGTTAATTCTATGATTGTTATCAAATGCGTATTGAATTTTTTTTATTTATGAAATTCTGTGTTTTTAATGTATGATCTATGTTCTTTTATGCGTTTAGCTAATGCTCTAAAAGTTTTACTTAAGGAACCTTACACTTAAAACTTAAAAATAAATCATACTTTCCCAACTTACCCCGTAGAGCGATTAGATCGAAATAAATTAACTGTTCGTATTCTTATCGCCGAATATTCTTTAAAAAATATCAAAAATATTTTCCATTCTTAAAGCATTCACCCACATTTAGGTAAGACGTTTAAAATAAAAGTAAATGTATGCTTTTTTTTGTTCAATTAGGTAAAAATTTAAAAGTTTATTTAATTTTTAATTTAGAACAATGTTCTTATATAATTTTTATCCTATTAAAAACGCATGTATTTTATAGATTTGTTAATGTATTTTATTTTTTTGTGTTGTTAATAAAATTATTTCCAAAATATTTTTTTTTTTAAATTTGTGTATTGTTTTTTATTACAATAATACCAAATAAATTTGATTTTTAAGTATTGTAAGGAAAAGACATTAAAATAAATTTTAAAATTTGTAATTAAAGGTATTTTCTATATGACGGTTAAAATCTTGAACATTGATCTATAAACTTTTAAATTTTAACCTTATTAAAACAAAAAAAACATACATACATCTTCTTACTTTTTTGTTACTTTAAGTGACTTAAATGTTTTTTAAGGCTTCAGGAATAACAAATGTTTGACTTTTCTTCTAAAATAAATTATGTGAACTAACATGGGTTAAAAACAAAATCCATCCCCAGAGCGTCCATACTGCGTGGAACCTGCTATCTGCATATATACAGGGTATCCACCAGTAACTCTCTCGACAAACCTTAAGGGTTGAGGCTCCAAGAAATAATAAGAATTTCACTTTAGGCTAATGCAGTGCCGTACCATTTTTCTCTTTCAAAAAAATAATAATAATATTTTTCCATACGTTAAAAAATGTCTTTCGATGTTTAGGAGACGTCTCCCAAATTTTTTAAAACTATTAAAATTGGTAAAAAAGTTAAATTATGGAAACAGTATTTTTCTTTCAAATTTTAACAGCCTGTAGTTTTAAAAAGTAGAACGTTTAGAACATGTTTAAATTTAATTTATTTCGTATTTCTTGTTGAAGAATCGCGCCTAAAAGTTTGTCGGAAGAGTTTTTGAACACCCGGTCTTTTTCCTTTTAAATCTCTAAATGTTTAAGTTCTCTGCAAAGTACGTCAGTGCTTAAAATTTCACTACTATAAAATTTGTGTAAAAATAATTCCTTACATAAATCTGCAAGGTTTTGAACTTTGAGCTAGTTAATATTTTTCTCAAACAAAATTAAACGTTTTTAATTTATTTAAGTTACGACTTGGCCAAGGATTAAAAAGCCATTGCCTGTCACATCTGTTTGTGCAAATAAATGCATTAAGTAATGGAAAAGTATTTCTTTGAAAAATAAAAAAATTAATGTGCTGAATAACGTCACGTATAAACATTATTTAATTATAGTTACTATACATGTATCAGAAAAAAGCTATATTTTAAATATTAAATAAATGATGCAATGGGTTACCAACAATACCTTAATTTTTAACTTTCTAAACATTTTTTGTCGTTTTTTAAATTTCACATTATATATTTAGTCAGTTATTAAGTATATACACGTCCTACCAATTCGAAGTAACCTTTGGCAGTTTTTGCCTATGGTTGTTTTTTAAAACTTTAGCTCTGTAACGTTGTACTTTAAATTTGAAACTACTTATAATCTAAAAACCAACAAAAATCTCTCTGTATTAAGTGTTTATATTGAACACAAAATTAAGTCAAATTGTATTAATTAACTAAATTTAAGCAGTTTGTTTATTTTCGCTACCTGCTATATCAGTATCAGACATACTTCCTAGGCTTTGATACTCTTTATACAGGGTGTCCAAAAATATGGGGGCAATCTCTCAAATTCATATAAAAGAGTTAAAATAATGTGACAAGTTCCTATACTTTTTTTTCTAAAGCCCCTCTTACAGAGATAGTATGTGCCCTTAAAGGGCGCCGCTGGAAATCGATTCTTCTTCACTAACTTTTATAGTACTTGGTATAATCAAATAATTTTTTAATATGATAAAAGCAAGTGAGAACTCTTTAAACTGAAATCCTTGTAAAACATTTGCCTTCATTAGTTCACCAGGGGCGGACTAACCCTTAAACAAATACTGGTAATTATTTTTACACCCTGTGTAATAAAGAAATAAAATTAGTATTTTTGGGTAGCTTAGATTCTTAGCCAAAAAAAAAGGAATCCTATTAGATGTCGATAAACAAAATGGGTTTTGACAAAAATACAAGTTTTTGTTCAGTAGGGACATCTAAAAACAATAGGCTATTCGGTTGCAAATGGGACTAAAAGAAAAGATTTATTTTTATTTTTACGAAATTAAAAAATAAATTTGCAAAATTGTGGAGGTTCCATATTCTTCGAAAATTAAATCTAGAGAATGCATAAAATAAGAGGGAGCCTATGTCGAATCGACAAACAAAATTATCAAATACAACCCTATTTATTAAAAATATTGTTTTTCTCGAAAACGCTTCACTTTATCGATATCGGACAGAAAAACTTTTTTTACCCAAGGATTTAAGCTATTTAAAAATGTTATATTTATTCCTTTATTATACAGGGTGTAAAAATGTAATATTGTGTAAGGGTTAGTCTGTCGAACTAAGAAAGGCAACTGTTTTATGAGGACATCATTTTAAGGAGTACCTACCTGGTATTTATCATAATAATTTTTTTTTGAATATACCAAGTGATATAAAAGTTATTTAAAAAAAACGATTTTCAGTGGCGTCCTTTAAGGGGACAGATCTCTGTAAAGAGAAAAATATTTAATATGAACATCTCACGTTATTCTTATATGTTCTATATGAATCCGAGAGATTGTCCACATATTCTTGGACACCGTGTATATAAAAGCATTTTCTTCTTATAAAGTAGTCGTCGGAAGTTTCAAAATAGCGGCCAGCTGTCGCCTTGACATTCAGAGCTGTCATTGATACGTCAAAAAATACAAACCTTGGTCTTAAATTATCGATTTGGGTTTCATAAAAATATACCCAATGGTTCAGAAGAAGAAGGGCGCGACGGACTTTAGGACCTGATTGTAGGTAGATGTACCCGATCTTAGAATTAGTCTTTTAAGACGACGAAAGTATATTTTAAAATAAAATTTTGTTTTTAGTTACATCCTTTTGCTCCCGGAAAAACTATTTTTAAAACCAAATATTTCTGTATGTCCAGTACACGTTTAACAATATTAGGAGCAAAATATTACCATTTTTATTTCGTAGGCTTCTTAACAAATAGTTTTACAAGTGATTTTAAGAGTTGCTAGTTATTATGTTGTAATTTATAAACGATTAATTGTAATTACTTTTTATTACATATATTGATAATAATTATTGTCATTACTTGGTATGACAATAATCAGAAACATATTAAATTATTAGAAAAATACTAACCTTCATTTTTGTCCATTTCGCTTTAAAATAAGTATCTATTTAAATAATTATGTAAAAAAATCTAGTATTTAATAGAAATATCACAAAATATTCCTAATATGTTTTTTTATCAAGCACGAGTCAAGTAAAACTGTGTGAAATATTATAAATATAAGAAATTTGGTTAGTATCGAGGTTAGTATTAAGAAAATATTTATTGGTAAAGACACACTGGGAAAAAATATAAAAAATATATTGGTTTACAGTTTTATGAATTAAAAAAAATAGATTTTAAAATATATAACGTAATTGTAAGCAAGTGATTTTAAAATTTTTATATACCTTATTTTCAACCTACATTTTACGTCATAACCCATAGTCATAACCAAGACTTAAAATCATAATAGGTATAATAGAAATGTTTTCCTATTTATTTTTTTGTTACAGTTAAAGCAACAATGCTTTCCGATATGTCAGAAATGCCAACTATTGAGTTGGGTAGTAACTATACACTGCAAATAGAATTAGAGGAAATGAAACCGGAAGTTAAAGAAATTGCCAGAAAAGAGCTTAGAGAAACGCCTGATGTCGCCAGAGAAGCTATTAAAGAACTTAGAGAACTTCTTAAAGGTAAATTGAAAATATTATGAATTTTTAGAATACCGTTTATTATTATTCCTAAGCCGCGTACAGACGGGTGTAATGCAACTTGCAATGCAACAAGGTTTGCTCGTTTAGACGGTTGCGGGTAATGCCCGATGGAACGTTCCATCCAGATGTTGGTTTTTGCGTAAACACAAAGGCATACGTTGTGAGTTCGCAGTATCCGTTTGGACGTGTTTGAGTAATATTGCAAGAACAATGAAAAACGACGTTAAAATGTGTACGAAAGAAAAATACTTGAATTAAAGAAAAATATAAAGAGAAATACATTTTGTAGAACAGTTTTTTTTAATAGCTAGGTTTTCTACCTTCGACGATATCTTTTAGTTGACCGGTTGTTTTTTTCTAGAGAGCAATACGTTAAAATTCAAAAAGATTCCGCAGTACAACCTCGTTGGTCTAGGTGTTCGTTTCAAATGCGGATAAACCTATTTGCAGGAAAGTTGCTGCAACGACATTAAGAACCTTTGTTGCCTTGCATGTTATGTTGCATGTTGAGTTGCACGTTGCATTACACACGTCTGTACGCGGCTTTTAATGTAGAGTTTAGGAAACAAGGCAAGGTCAGAGATTTAACGACAGTTAAATTGTGGCCAAGTACTTTAATTCCTATTTGCATGTCATGATTTAGTAATTTCGAAGACTGAAGGTACCTAAAAACACGAAGCATTGTTTTTTATTTTTATATGTTTTGTTTTATTTAAATTTTAAAGAAAAATTATTTTTAGTTTTTAATTAACTAATAGATGCATTATTTGTTTATTTGCAAAAATATGTCTATTACCTGCTTTATAAATAGTTTGGTACATTTTTTTATCAATACAGGACTTATAAAAATGGGTTATAATAATTAAAATCCATATAATAAAAAATTAAAAATATTTATTTAGGCCAACCAAGAGTTTAAAGCCAAACACGTATTACCATAAAAGAAAATTTTACAAAATGAAAGTACAAGGTATACATTTTTTGAACTATCGAAAACTAAAACACTGAGTATTTGTACTTAAAAAGAAAACAATAAAATCTCCCAAAGAAGCAAAAATAAGTATCAATTAATACTTTTTTGTTATTATAATGCCTTTCAAAATATATCTTTGATGGCGTCCATAAATTACGTGAAGCATTTAGAAGGGGGAAAGGAATTGAGTTGAATCTCACTTAATCTTACTGTAGGAGGAAAAATTACTTAATTTTTGTTTCGCAGGCAAAAGGAAGCAAATACGTGGGCAGGTCCCCCCCGGAAAAGTACGTTCCCCGGTAACAACCAGAAGTAACTTTTTGAGAAATTGTGCAAAAAGCTTAGGTGAAATTGAGGGATGGGGGCAATTGAAGCAAATCTTACCAAATCTCACCAGAGGGGGAGAGGGTCAAATAATAAAAACCCTCATGTTATTTATGGAAGCCCCCTTATTTATTTATTATTTAAGGAACGACTTTTTGAAAATGCGCCAATCCGCAGTTCCGGATTTACGAAATTTATTCCTACTACTAGCTCCAATAGTTATCGCCGTTAGCAAATAAACTGTATAATAGTTTTTTAAAGACGTATAATATAATTATTTATGAATTGTATTTTATTTTTTTGTTTTTTTGTTTTAGAAGAAACAGATTTACGGATACCGCTTGATAATGATTTGTGGCTCGTGAGATTTTTAAGACCTACAAAATTTTATCCAAAAAGCGCTAGAGACTTGGTAAGTAAATCAAAATTTTAAAAATACAGACTGTCCACGGATAGGGTTAACCAGAGGATAAATGGACCAAAAATTTTATTGGTCGAAAAAACTCTTTCTTCATAGAAATTTTTGCTTGTAAAAAAACGATTCACGAAGAAACATGTTGATTTTGTATACGGGGTTCGAAAAACTTAAAAAACATGATTTTTTTAAAAGTATACTACCTTTGTTTTTCATTTTTAAGCAAAATATTATTTAAACAATATATTAAGAATAGCATTTTGAATAAGTTTTAATAATGTTACAGGGGTATCAAAAAGTTTCATGAAACTGATTCTGGAGTGGTCAAAAGTTAATTATTTTAAATTTTTATAATAAAATGACTTAAAAAAATCTTATAATTCTTTTTAAACATCTGATTTCTCCAAATTCCTGCACAACACAATTTTTCAGCTGTAAATGAATGTGAAGAAGGCTGTTTCGCCAAATTATAAAGTTCAATAAAATTTTGTATTATTATTTTTATCGATTACAAAAATGATTTCAAATAGGTTTTCTCTATCAAATTTTGCTTAAAAATTAAAAACAAAGCTAGTTTACATTTGGAGAAAAGTACTGTTTTTTAAGTTTTTTTTTTAATTTTTTATAAAGGATGACTTTTTTTTAATGAAATTTTTGTTCGATTTGTTCTCTTGTTAACTCCATCCGTGGACAGTCTGTATATAACAATAAATTAGGAATATTATTTCTTTTTAAATTTTAATTATTTAAATTTATTATGTTTTCATTTTTCTCTTAAACGCTACTACAAATTCCTTGGACCAAAATACAGCATTCTAACGCTTTTTGCTTTGGTCAAAAAGTTGATCGTTTACAAGATACAGGCTGTTAAAGTCTTAATTTTATTTTAGGTATTTTAAAATATTTTATTTATCATAGGATTTTTTTACAAAATTCAGTATTAAAAAGTTTTTTAGAGTTGTTCAAGGTTTATTTAACTTTTTTGCCTTGATATATTTTAATTTTAGTAGAGAATTTTTATCCTCGCATATTATTTGCACTTGATAAATAACGCTACGATCAACCGTTTTTGAGATATTGCAGATTAAACATTTTATTCTATAAAAAATTATCCCATTTCATTACTTTATACTTTATCGTTGTCACCTGGTAGTGCCCAAAAGGTATGTACAAAATATTATTACAAATTCTTTGGCACAAAATATAACGATCTATATGCCATTAACCTTAGTCAAAAGGTTGCCGGTTTCCAAGGTACAGGGTGTCAAATTTTCCATGTATTTTTTTTACTTGAACACCCTGTATCTCACAAACGTAAGTAAATTGTAGTATCAATTTGTACAGTTGTTTTGAAGAATCCGGGGTGGCCAAATAAAGCGGAAAGGAATGAGAAGAATTTTTTGTGTAAAATAAAACGTTTAATCTCAAATACCTCAGTAACGGTTGCTGGTAGCGATATTATTTATCAAGTACAGCTTTAATGTGCAAAAAGTGAGAGAGAATTTGTGAATTATTTGAGGCGCGTCAGTATCTGTGACTATTTGGTGCCTTTTAAAAAGCGCCGTGCAAAAAGTATGGGTGAATACATCAACAAGAATCATCATACACCAAGGCAAAAAAAGTAATGACACTTTGAAAAGAAAAAAAGGACTGCAGGTGGCGCCCTTTATAATTAACAGCAAAAATATAAATAACTTTTGATTTCTTAGTTTAAAAAACTCTCTTATACCAATTTTTTGTGAAAAAATTTAATAATAAATAAAATATTTAAAAATAACTAAAACAAAATAGAAAGGTTTACACAAATCTCGCAAAAGATCAACATTTTGACTCAGGTAAATTGCCTTAGATTGTTATATTTTGACCCAAGAAGTCTATGATAGCATTTTATACAGACCTTTTATAGACACCCTGTAAAGTTTATTGGTTCAGCCCATTTCGTAGCAAATCCCAATACCATAGTGGATCACTAACGCGAAAAGCTAAGTAAAATTTAGCCCATACTGATTAATTGGTATACCCTTTTGATTTGTTTTATGACAAGATCAAGTCTTGTCAGGCTTTATTTTATTTTTTCGTATATAATATCATAAGAGAGAAAATTTTGCCGGCAAAATATTTCGTTTGTATGAAAGGTTGTAGTCTTGGCAATTTCGTGAATGACATTTTCAATAATAACACGAGCCGAAGGCGAGTGGTATTAAATAAATGTCATGAACGAAATTACCAAAAAGCAACAAACTTAAATAAAACAAGAGAATATTTTGCCTAAAAAATTTTTCTCAAATGATATTCGACAAGCCTATTTAAAATTAATGAATTATAACATGGTATTATAATAACAAGGCAGGATTATATTTTATTACAATTTATATTAAATGTACAGTGATTATAATTAACAATAGTTTGTCCATCCTTTCCAATTAGAGCCTGGTTTTGAGTTTGGTTAACCTGCAGCGATTGAGACGTGGAACTCTATTACGGAAGTAGATTTCTCGAGCTTATAATTTGCTTCTTTAAAAACTGAGAAAACAGCTTTCAAATGGATTTTAATAATTTTTGTGTATTAAGCGGAATATTTTTACATACTGCTCTTTTAATCTCTGACTCACACTGGCTTCCAAATCTCGCATTTAGATTTAAAAAATTCATATTTTATTTAAAAAAACAGGCGACACTTGTCAAACTAAGAATACTTTTTTACCCCTTTTTCTTTAACCTAACTAAGTTTTGCCGCTGAAATACCATAATGTTGGTTTTATCAAAGTAGAAGCAGGTAGGAGTTTTGCCAGTAGAAAACAGGAGGTTGCTATGACATTTTGCCAGTATAAAACACTATAGTGAAATAGTCATAACAATATTACTATGTTACTTAACCAATTGCATTTTAAAGTTTCTTTTTTATTTTGTAGATCAAAAGGTATTATGCATTTAAAGTAAAACACGCCAATATGTATGATGATCTCCTACCAAGTAAGGAAAGAAATATTTTTCAACAAAATATCCTGACAGTACAACCCAATAGGGATCAATTTGGAAGAAGGATTTTAATTATAGAATTAGGAAGTAAGTACTTTAGATACTGTGCAATAATTACAAATATAAAATATGAAAATATTATTTGAGAAAAGTGTCGAGGGTCATTTTCCATGCACTTTTAACTTTTTTATAAATTAAAAGGTTTTTTGCAAAAACAACTAATGCCATTTCTAACATAGTGCCATTGTTAAGTTTTCTTTCCTAATTTACAAAAAAACTAATGCTTATAGAACCTTCAAATATATCTTTAAATGCGCAAAATACAGCTATATTTAAAATAATAATATATTGTGGCGAGCAGTGGTGCAGGGGCTAACGTGTCAGCCTCTCACCGCAGCGATCCGGGTTCGAATCTCGGTGTCGGACATCGGATTTTTCATTGCTCGTCACCTCATAGTTGGCAATGGCAAACCGCTGTGTAGTATTCTGCTATTCCTAGGTGGTTGTTATTTACAAATAACGTCTGTGGTGGCACTACCGCGTTGTCTAAAAGGTGCTGTAAAATGCAAAAACTGCATGTTTCAGTGCTTGGATAACGTTGACGGAACACGACAATAATGGGTTAAACATCCAGTAACCCGGCACTCACGGTACTCTGGTATTTAGGCATAAGCCATCGTGAGAAGTCATAAAGATAAAATATATATATATAGAGTTAGCCATAGCCATATAGGTTTAATAAAGTTTTGTTTTTAATATCTCGATCCTATTGAAAACTTGGCATTGGCTGTTTCTTTTTTAAAAACTTTATTTGGATGACATATATCTGTTAATTAAAATAGTGGTACGTGTATTATACGAGATCCGAATAGAAAGCAACCTTTACCCATCAGCTTACCCGATAAACACTATGTTCTATCAAATATGTTATGCTAATAAACGTATCGCAAATAAATTGTAAATAATAAAAATACTAACCCCTATTTTTTATATACCTGCTAATGTTAGTTAATAAAATATATATTTCAGAATGTACCAAAAATTCTAATAATTTTTTAAAGCATATTTCTTTAACTTTTTTAGCTTTATTTATAAAATTAAAGAAACAAGGTAAATGGATTAAAAAAAAGATAATATACAGGGTGTCATAAAAATTTCGAGATTATTTTATTAAATTAATAGCCTTGACCTTGACCAAGGTTTTTGGGCAACCCAATAGCATACTTTGTTTTAATACAATATTAAATATAAAACAATTTTTATTCGGTAAACAGATGGATGAGGGTCGTTGCATGTCCTTCAGTCGTAGTGTTATTAAAATAAAAAAGTTAGTTTGATGTATTTAGTATTAAACCTGATGGATTTACTAGTGATCACTTTCAGCCGACTACAGACGACATGCCAACGCTTGGCGAATGTCCGCTTGTCCAAAGTTCCTTCGCTTTGCTTTGTTATATGTTTTGCATACACACGATGCGGAAACGTTTGAACGAGCGGACATTTGCCAAGCCTTGGCATGTCTTCTTCGTCTTTTGGATTAAAGTCTAGAATAAAAATTAATTAAATATACCTTAATAAGTATTAATATTTGCACTCGATCTTAAGTTCTTTTGAAAAATTATTTATCTTAGTAAGTGCGGTGTGACTAAAAATAACTAAATGACATGGCGTTGGTACTGAAAGCTTATAAAGTGTCTACTTCAAAACCTATGAAATAGTATATTATAGGACGGGCACGGAATGTTACTCATTTCCCATGAGTATAACTTTTGCAGCACGAGCAGCAGGCGAGTGATGTAAGTCAAACGAGAGGGAAATGAGTATTCCGTGCGAGAAGCATACTATCACATACAAAATAACTATATTTTTTCTGTAATACCAACGATCTATTCACAAATTATATAAAATATATCATTGGTAATACTATACTTTTTACGGCTATTGATATATTACTGAAAAACATTTAAAAACAACTTTCTTAATTAATACAATACTAACAATAAATTTGATGTTCCCGATTTGTGAAAATATATGTCAGCCATGACATACGCGACATTATTGTCAGTTTAATTCGCAAAGTGCGTAAATCCATTTTTAGAAATTTTGAAGAAGCATTTTTAAAGCAGAATTTAACAGTGATGTATGCGTAGCATAAAGTAAAAAAATGACTTAATATAAAAAAATACTATATTCTTTCATATTAAATTATTTTTTTATTATATGCTACCACACATCACTGTAAAATTCTGATTTAAAAAATGCTTCTCTAAAATTTCTAAAAATGGAGTTACGCACTGTGCAAATTACACTGACGTTATAGCCTGCGGTAATTTTTTTATTAAATGTGATTGATTTTATAATTAATTGATTTTACGTACTCAATAAATATGTTGACTCATATTTGACTAAAAAATAGTGACCTTAGGTAAAGAGTCATATTTACAAATCGAGGTTGTCAAAAACAGATACAAATTATCGTATTTATGCACATTAAAAGCACCTTATGATGGCCGTGAGCAATGGATGTGGGTAATACTAATGTACAATATATTTATTCTTGTTTCTTACAGAAAAATGGAAAACTGATAAAGTATCTTTGGACGAAGTATTTAAAGGCTGTGTACTTTTCTTAGAAGCTGCCATGTTAGAACCAGAAACTCAAGTTTGTGGTGCAGTAGTAATATTTGATATGGATGGTCTCTCTTTAGGCCAAACAACAAAATTCACTCCCTCTTTTGCGGGAAGAATTGTTGACTGGTTGCAGGTAAATTTCCAATTTTTAAACTACTTTTAAAACAATTATTGTTCTAACAGGAACTATACTATATATTTTACAATATTTTCCCCAATAATAATATATTTTTCTTAAAATTGTGCCCAATAAGAAATAAAGATATGGTTTGAGTAAAATATTTTGTTTACAATTGCTTATAATAATGGGACTAAAAAGACGATTTAATTATTATACCAGGATACCCTCTATTTAAAAATAACCAGATAAGAACCAACCTGATAATTTTATTTTAATACCAAAAATGTTTTAATATTTGTTTATATCTTTTAATTGAACAACCTGTGGTATCTATAACCAGTAATTAATCATTGTGGTATTATAAAATAAAATTAAATGACACGTGAACATTAAAACAAGAAACCAAGCTAAAACAATTAGGGAAGACTTACTATGCAGTATTTTTAAACATTTATTTAGGTCATGAAAACCTATACTTACCTATATTTTGGTAATATTTTTATTTATTTATATATTTTTTTGACATTACTCTTATTTAAATATTTTGTCGGTATGCAATACAATAAATTTGTTTACTCTTAAATTAGGATTAATAAAATCTTGTTAATTTGCCTTTGTTTTTTTTGTCTTTTTTTTGATCAGGCCATTTTCCGTCTTTACAGTTTAAGTGAAGATTTTAATACCTGTTATTTATGGTTATTTTTTCTGACGACAGCTATTACCGGTTTCTCTTAAATAGAAATAATTTGCCGAAATATATTCTGTTGCGTTAAAAAACAATTCCAAAAAAATATAGTAAACATGACGACCTTATACTATTAATAAATATTTTAAGTATGGGGCAAAGTATACTTTGGGATTAATTATATCCACTCACTAATTCATTGCTGTCATAAATATGATAACTAGTTTTTTATGTTTTTACATTTGTTAATTTATCGTCATCAATACAAAATTTAAATAAAATATACGTATAAGTACTAGTAGGTTAACCATAAATATGTTACATTTTTTTAATGGTACACCCAATTGATTAATATATCATTTTTGGATTTTTTGGTTAATTCTAAGTGTTTTTTAATCAGTCAATACGTCTATCTATATCTGTTCTTAAGACATTAACGCGTAAACTGTAAAATTGTCTTGTTATATTATTTAACTATAGTTATAGGTAAAGTTCTGGCGTAGGGGTAATATTTTTGACTAGAATATCTAAAAACTGATCGAAGATCGAATTTTGTTGACAAAATCCGAATTTCGCTAAAATATCTACCTATTTTTAATAATTTAGAGGCATCTGAAAATTTTAAATAAAAAAAATGGGAAGTGAAAGAATTTCAACTGGCTATAGTTTAAAAAAAAAATGTTTTTTTTTAAAATTTAAAATTGATCGATAAAATATAATTTTGTTTACGAACCACAATACAAAAAAGGGATTCTCTTTTCAAACTTATATTTTTCTGGGGGAAGGGGGAATATTGAAAAAAATCATTTAATTATTCTCTTAAGGCCACTAGCATCTGGGATAAATTAGAAGTGGGTCCCATGTCTCAGTTTTTAGATATAGCCATTTAAAAATATTGTCTAAGCCAGTGGGGTAAAGGACCAACAAAGACTAATAATGTGACTGTTTAAGCATCAATAACTTAAAAACAGTTGAAGATAGACATATAGGGTTTATTCCTGCTTGGGGAATTCTAGTTTGGGCACCTAATAAAATTTTACCTGACCTGACTGGTTAGGACACCTCGGCAAAAATGCATAATTATCTTTTCTCGTTTGGTACCCTAAAGGTGGGAATATGAATTATTTAGTGGATTTTTAAGTATGTATTAGTCTTGTGCTTAATCAAGGAATTTAAAAAAGGTCTTACTTACCAGAACTAACCACACTCTGTAATAATAACAAAACTATTGTAATGCAATACCATTGTTACCGATTTAGTAGTCTTAATACATGGGTTTTATACAAATTCGCTTTTGGCTAGTGCGCATTACAGCGCTCATGTGAACATAGAATAAATATGTCTGTCTAAATTAATAATTTATACATATGTACAATAAGAAATTATTATGCATTTTGTCCAGGGAACCAAACCAGAAAAAAAGGGTCAGGCCATGTAAAATTTTATTAGGTGCCCAAACGGGAAAACACCATTTATGGTATCATCATTCAAAAAAAAAATCGTTAATATAAAAATGAAATGGCCGATTTCCTAATATACAGGGTGATTCAAAAATCGATCACGAAACTTAAGGGGGTGATTCTACTTGACAAAATAAGGGTAGAGCTTCATATTTTTTTTCATAATCTCATTCGTTTTCGAGTTGCAAGCCGTCAAAGTTCAAGTTTTAATTTTTTGTTTTTGAATTACTCGCTTACAGAAAAACCGATTTGACTAATATTTAAAGCCTAGACTAAATCGTCTGCGTTTCGTTATTCTAGTAACACTTCACATTGATTGTTTGCCGCTAGAGGGCATTTTACCTACATTGAAAATTGTTTTTTTGTCATATTTTAGTGTTGACAGCTACAGTAGTTTTTGGCATGTTTTCTGAAAGACTGATGTCAGACCTTTTAAAAGGTGCTTTTTATTTACATCGCTAAACCCAACGGTTAAGACGTAAATTACCCTTAAAAATTAAGTGGTAATTATACTAACACTGTCAGTGTAAAATAAAATACGCCTTTTAAACTATTTAATTTATAAATTTAAATTGAGTAATAATGGCTAATCAGTAAATATTCATATATGGATTATTGCAATATACATTTAATTGCTAAAAATTAATGAAACAGTACTAAACAAACTAAAAAGATTCTTAAAATGTTCTCCATTTTCTTCAATACATTTTCTAAGACTCTTCAAAAAATGTCCTAACCCTCGCCTAACTCGATGAAAAATTCCTGGTGTTTCTTTAATAATTTAAAACTTTTCGATTATTCTGAAACGAATATCCTCGACGTTGATTACTGGAGTATCAGTATCGTACACCAATTGTTTCAAATGACCACAAAAGAAAAAATCCATAGGATTAAAGTCTGGTGACCTCGCTGCCCATGCCAATGGTCCACTTCGTCCTATCCATCGCTCAGGATACGTTGCATTTAAATATTGCCGGACACGTATACTAAAGTGGGGCGGAGCTCCGTCTTGGAGGATCCACATGTTGGCCCTTACTTCCAATGGCACATCTTCCAGATACAATGGGAGACGATTTTGGATAAATTCTAAGTATACGTCACCAGTTAATGGTGGCAATCAAGCAAATAAGGCATTCTTCTATTATCTCTGCCCACACATTCAGTGAAAATCTACGCTGATGTTTCTTTTCTACCACACTGTTTGGGTTCCCGTAAGCATATGTGTGGATGTTGTGTAGATTTGTTATGCCATCACGAGTAAAACCAGCTTCGTCAGTGAATAAGATGAGGCCAATTAATTATCGTCATAAAGAGCCTGCACCTTTTGTGAATGAAACGGGTAGAGTTGTTCTTCTCCTACTACCCTCCATGAACTAGCCTGACAGAGCCGCACTTCATTCCCAATTTTTCTAGTACTAGTACCTGGATTATCTTCAATAATTTCAAGCACTCTTTCCTCTTGTTGCATGTTTCTAGCAGTTCTAGGCCTATTTCCATTATAACTTTAATAAAAACACATTCCGCAAGCCTTCTGTGCACATTGGAAAATGTTTGGGCATGAGGGATATTTCTTTCCGGATAACTCTCCATATTATAATATCTTCTTGCTAACTCTGCATTACCATTTGCTTTTCCATAACAAATATCACAATATTCGATATTTAAATATGGGTGATTAGCCATTATTAGTTATTTTACGATTATAAATTAAATAGTTTAAAAAGCGAATTTATTTAATGTTAAACTGACAGCTTTAGTATACTTTTATAGCTATTTACCTGGTAGCTGGTGGTAACGAAATGAGAAAATTAAATTTACCACTTAATTTTTAAGGGTAATTTACGTCTAAACCGTTGAATTTAGCGAGGTAAATCAAGAGCACCTTTTTTAATAGCCTGCTATCATTCTTTTAGAAAACATGCCAAAAACTACTGTAGCTGTAAACACTAAAAAATTATGACAAGAAAACAATAATTGGCAATGCAAGTAAAGTGCCCTCTATCGCCACACAATCAATGTGAATTGTTACTAAAATGATGAAGCGCAGACCGCTTAGCCTATCTTTCAAATCGGTTTTTTTAAGCAGGCAATTTAAAAAACAAAAAATAAAAAGTTGAAATTTGATGCCTTGCAACTCGAAAACAAATGACATTTTGAAAAAAAATATATGAAGCTTTACCCTTCTTTTGTTAAGTAGAATTACGATCTTCAGTTTCGTTATCGATTTTTGAATCACCCTGTATAAAAAAATTGATCGGTCATTTTTTTGTGAACAGCCAAATAAAGAAACTATAATAAAACATTTAAAGAAAAGTCTATTTGCGCAAACCTTATATTGATATCTTTATTTGTTACTTGTTCAAAGTTTAGTTAGACACCCAGTAATACTGGGCTAGTAATTAAATGTTTTTTAAACTATTATTGCCAATACTGCAAAATATTTATTTTATTTTTATTTTCAGGATAGTGTACCACTTAGAATAAAAAACATACACATTGTAAACCAACCATATATCTTTAAAATGGTGTTCGCTCTCTTTAAACCTTTCTTAAGGAAAAACTTCGCAACCGTATTATTTTCCACGGTACTGACCGCAAATCTTTACACCAGTATATGGACCCTTCTACTCTCCCTGAATGTTACGGAGGAACTTTGGATTTGCCAAGAATTGATGGAAAACAATGGTTAGAATTGTTAGAAAAATGTGATAAAGAATTCCAAGGTATTACTTTTTTATATAACTTTGTCTGCGTCTAATTTACTGAACTCCCTCTTAGCGGTGTTTAGGTATACAGTGACCGGCAAAAGGTTTGCATCATATGGATTTTTTTAAATTTATTTAGTTTAATTTAAATTCCGTTTTTTCTTTAATTTGGCGATCGCCCCTGCATGTCTGATATCCTAAAAATCTATTTTGAAATGTTACATGTGAACAACGGTATGGGGGAAAATTTTAAAAGGCTGATTTTTTTTGTGATAAACTATAACTATAAACTTTAAAGCAAATAATTTAAAAAATAGGTTTTCACAGGTACACCCGGTGTTAAAATGGTTAATTTCTAAAAATCATCTGAGAATTTTACTAAACAAAAAGCGTTAAAATATTTAGAAGTGGTAAAATTTATTAATCCTTATTGTGTTCTACTGATAACTGAAGACAAGATTTTGCATTTTGTGTATAAACCTAAAAATAACCCTTCAATTTATTAATTTATTAGATTCATATGCACATCCATTATTTAATTAGTTCAGCAAGTAAAATAAATAGGCAACTATTTTTTTTTTTTAATTTTACAAAAATACAGACAATTTTTACTATAACTATAAAAATAAAAATACAAGCTTAAAATAAAATGTGCATGGAATAATCTTTAATCTGTTTTTTTTATTTATTTAAAGAGCCCTACATTATCTATTTTAATTTCTTGCTTGTATTTTTATTTTGATAAGGGTAACTTACCTAAAGCCTTCCTCAGAAGGTCAATATTATTGAAGCAATATTAATAATGATCAATATGGCAATAATATTGAAGACAATAAAATTAGCCCGTCAATATATTAAATAGGTGTTGATATTATTAACTGTGCAAGGTATATTGCTATATCTTACAAAGAAAAAACGTCAGTTACGCAGAAATGCTGTTTTTGGTTAGCTCTTTGTCCATGCTTGTCTTTACTTACGATTCAAAAAGATGCAATTAGAAGCCGTAGGTCCATCTTTTCCGACAGGATAATTAAAACTGGGAGTTTTTTAAATTTTTTAATCAATAATATTGACAGGTACCATTTGTTCTTTAATATATTGTATCAGTGATATTGCTTCAATAATATTGACTGTCTGAGGGTGGCTTATGAGTTACGATAAAAATTGTCTATATTTTTGTAAAATATAAACAAAAACATATCAAACTCTTTATTTTACTTGCTACGCACATAAAATAATAGATGTAGATAACACAATAAATCAATAAATTGAAGGGTAATTTTTAAGTTGGTGTGTTTAAGTGAAAACTTGTCTTTTGCTATAAGTAATATATTTATAGGATCAATAAAATTTTACCATTTCTAAATATTTTAACTTTTTTCGATTGGTAAAATCCTAAAATGTTTTGAAATAATTGCAAGACTGGTGGTGAAAACCTATTTTTTAAATTATTTGCTCTAGTTACCCAAAAAACAAAACAAAATTATATTATTTTGACTTAAACAAATAAAGATTACTTAAATAAATCCAGTTTGATTATTGGTAAACTAAATGGTATCTACATTTCGTCGGCAATGTCACGAAGTGGCGTATCTCAAAAATAGAATACTTGACTAGCGCCGACATAATTGCCTAAAAAAATTGCCACTTAATATTACGAATTGGCATAAGTTAGATTTTGGTAGCTTTAAAGTTATAGAAATATAATAATTAAGCTATTTTATTTTACTCTACGTACTTTTTACTTTTAGAGTTATTTCAATATTTTGTGATCCAACCCCACTTTTCATGATTTCATCTGAGTTTTTTAAATTTCCCGCTATACCGCTGTTCACATGACATATGTCAAAATTAATTTTAGATCCTGGGACATGCAAAGGTCATTGCTGAAGTTTCTTTTAATAAAAAAATATCCCATATGCTGCGAACTTTTTGCCAGTCACTGTATCATGCATAATTTTTAATAGGATAAAAAAAAACTTAAAAAAGCCTATGTCATTTTAAAACTTTTCACGAATAGTTTCGTTAGGTACAGTAAGTCAAAGTGAAACTCTTAAAATTGGATTAATGGACTTAAGCACTAATTTGTTTCTGAAATATAAGTACCAAAACAAACATTTTGTAATAAAAATTTTGGTGAAAAATGTTTTGGAAAAACCAAAACTTATTTTTAATCTCAAACTAAAACTCATAGGAACATTTTTTTACTTCGCTTATAAACTCCAAATTGTTTAAATCGGGTAGTTTTTACATATTCTATCGTTTAGTTCACCCTGACACAAATTAATTTAAAATTTGTTATTTTTTTAATTAAAATACAATTCAAGTAAGGGCTCATTATAACAAAATTAAAGAAAGAAATTGAAAAATGTTTTTTTATTTATTATATAAAATATGTATATAAATTATAACTTTTCTAATTTTTTGTTTCAGCTATAAATTCCTTTGGCTATAAGAAAAAGGAGAGCAAATAGGACTAAGTCACTTTTTATTTTTAAATTGTTTTATCTGGTTTGCAAAATTATCATTTTAGGGTGTCATTTGTTTTTAGAAACACAAAATTACTATACATTGTTATTTTATAAAAAGAAGTAATGTAAATATATGTTATGTTTAAACATAGTGATATTTTTAATAAAATATGTTTTTTAATATATCTTGTTATATCTTTTTTAAACCTTTCTTAGTGACTCATTGCTTAGGACAATGGTAAAGATTTAATCGTTAACTTAAAATTTAAAAAATAAAAAATAGTAACGAATGTTTATATAAAACAACATAAAATGCAAAATATTTAATAATTGTATGTTTGTTTACTTTGTTAATTTAAAACATTTTTCCTGTAAATATTGCTCGTTCACAGCACAATCACATTGTAATTGCCTATGAATTACAATGAGTTTTTTTACAGCTTTCTTAATATAAATATATAATTTAAAAGTAATAATTTGGTAAATAAAAAATAGTTTTACTCACAAACGATTATTTTGTTAAAAGATGACAACATATAAATAACAATAAAAACACTTTTATGTTCTTTAAGGCATGTCAGATGTAAATAGATACAAGAAAGATGTTTTTTTTCACCCTTTCGGGGTCATCCCACCCAGGTCCGACGACCGCCCCCTAGGTGGTGCACTGCAGCCTGAAGGCTTATTGTACCTTGACCCCTACTCCTTCTCATTCACACACCATTCATTCCATAACTTGGATGGTTGTTGCTCAGTCCGCATCCCCGAGCAGAACACCGTGTGCCGTTGCCCAAAACACCGCCGTTGCCGGACACCCATCCAAATTATGGGCGCGCATTTCACTGCTTAACGTCGGAGATCGACGCTTGCCGATACAACCGAAGCAGCCACAGGCGCGCCACAAGAAAGATGTTACTCTAGGCCTCGGCCACGATACTAAGTGAAAGCGGCCAGCGTAGAGCGGAAAATGTAAGAGCGCTCTCTTTGATCTTTATGCGAGAATAAAAGAACTTGTTTTTTTTTTAATGAGCCGGCTGCAATAATATTCCTGAACAAAAAGTCCTTGCCGCTGGCCGCTCGAGACAAACAAATATTATCCGCGAGCGTTTTTAAGGTACATAAATTGGTTTAAAACGCTGTTTACCACAAAATATTGTAGTCATTACCGGCAACAGAAAGAGATTTGAAACTTTACGCTTATGCTTTGTTATCGTAGCCGGGACCTTAGGGGCGCTAGAGTTAATTGTGGTTTATGAAAAATGTGTCAAATAATAAAATAATTAAACCAGGCAAAAAATAGTTATCAGATCAACAATAAAAAGATGAGATTCTACCTAATAAATTTAAAAAAATATATTGGAAAAAAATTATTAATAAATAATGTGCACTTTATATGCAATACTACTTAAAATGACTTAAAGCAAATACAATTATATACTTAGTGAAACTATAATTGTCTTTCCTTAAAGTTAATATATTACCAAACGATTTTTAGCCTAAAATATTTTTGAAGTATAAATTACAGGGTAAAAATATTTTTTCCTATTTTTTTTAATTTAAAAGCTTTAAACAACTATTTTTTATTCAATATATTTGTCACGGATCATGTGTCCAATTAGTGATAAAAATGGTCTCTTTGTCTTAACAAAATAATTAGAAAAAGCCAAAGTACCGATTAAATAGTTTAGGTTTAAAGTTTTTAAGAGCTACTTTAGGGTACCAATTGTACCCGAATAAAGTTTGTTTTAAGCTTTACTATGAATAATATTTTAATTTTAACAAAATTTTATCAATCAACTTTTGTTTGTGTTGGTTTAAAAAAATTTATATTTATTTTTTATTTTGTAGTATTTATTTATTTTAAATGATGTGTAATTACTTGTTTACATGTAATCTGCAATGAGCAGATCACTTTAAATAGTTTTAAAGATAAAACCAGGAAAATCCACATTAGGTACATCTAATGTATTTGATGTACCTACTTATACATAATTCAAACCCACAACATCGGGATCAAAAGGCACGGTCACTACCAAAGAAGATAATTAGCTAGTTATTTTGTGTCATTACCAACAGAGCTAATAAGCATCTTTTCAATCATTAAGTCATATTACCCTATCCCAAGGACAAACAAATTGTTCTACGGACCACCATACAGTTTTCCAAATGAATGGTTTTCCTAGAGACTTGATAGTTTTTAAACTTTAAACTGTCTGATGAAACATATTTTATTTTTGTTTTTTTATGCCCACAGTAAAATTTGGATTACCTACCATCTTAAGCATAATAATTTACTAAAAATATTAATTACCAACGTATTTTTGCTAGTTGTCCGACGGACACACATTAAAACCAACCACTCTCTTTTGCGAAACTTAGTCGACTAAGACCACTATAATGTTAAAAAATTGTAATCGGTCGCATTTATTTTCGTAGAATACTGACTTATCGACAGTGTACACACTAAACCATTTACATTTTAAATTTAAAAATTTATAGGATATCCGAGGGACATACCGTGCGACGTACTTCGCTGGGACCAAATACATATGGCTAAAATGCCAAACAAGACAATTTAAAAAATATAGAATATGTTTTCTTAATAACTGGTATACTCACCAAATAATTTTAAGAATTGCACTTAATTAAATTTCTGCGTTTTTAGTAATAGAAGGTTTTTGAGTCTACTGTTGCGTAGGGAAAAAGAGTAACTTTATAAAACACGTCACTTTGAAAAACTTAATGATCTTTTAAAAAAGCAATAAATCGCAAAAATATTAACAATCATTTTAAGTTAAGGATTTGTTTTATTTAAAACTAATTAAATAGTGACTAATAAAACACTGGAATTCATATACAGAATCAGCTAAATGCCGGCATCTAAAAATTTCAAATAGGATGACTAATCGTGCTTCCTTTGTTGTTTCTTTACTGGCTTTAAATATTGCGTATACAGTATATTTTAATGTACCAAAGTACATTAGTTTATAAAAAAGTTTCTTTTAAATTTAGATTTTGATAAATTTTTAAACCATGAATCAAAAGAAAATAAGAATTTGCATTTTGCAAATGTTTTACCTTTCAATAAATAAATAATAATTAAATGCATTAAAAAAGAAAAAAGTATTTTTACTACCTATTACAAGAGATTCATGTTATAAAATAGGCGTCTAACAAAGGGCCCTTATAACCTTCTTGCGCCCCTGGCCGCCTGGCCTTATCTTGGGTAAAACCGGCTTTGATTAGACACTCTTGGTACTTACTTTTTGGCCACTTTTTTTTATTATATATGCAACTCTTAAATGCTTCTTCCAGCGTTCTACATGCATTTTTTTTTGGTTATTATACGGTGCTTTAAAATTAAAAATAACCATGCCGTCAAGGTAGGGCATGGTTGGGCACCATGACCTACTCTGACCTACTTAGAATGCATTTTACCAAGCTTGAATCTCAGTAAAAAAATAATGTTGCTGACGAATGACGATTATTTTATTGCTTACAAATTTTGCCTTTATTTCTTCGTATGTTTGGGTAAATTAAAAATACTATAAATAAACTGTTGGTCTATTTTGATATCTATTTTTCAAGGAAAAAATATTTTTGATTTAATAAATGTATTAAATCATGATGTTCATAATGGTAAAGAGAACATTTTTTATATACATAAAGCCACCACGACGTTGTAAACTATCAATTGATTATTAGGAAGTGTGAAAGCTAACTTAGATTTTTTTGGCTATTGAATCTAAAAAAACTTATGTTCAATTTTCTCATGAAAAAATTGAATGGAAGATTATAGAAATACAGGCTATAAAAGTGCCATTTTAACTTCGAAGGAAACCGCTGAAGAACTAGATACCAAACCTGTGTTTAAAGCCATAACAAGAATTCGTCGTGTTAAGCGTCAACCTGGTGAAACTGCCCGTGATGAACCTATAACTTTTTCCAGAAAAATAATTTGAGGCTGAATTTTTCAACTGTGTTTTAGAGGCTACATTAAGTTCGGTCAAGGAGAGATTTTAAAGGTAAATAAGTTCAGGGAATGTTGGTCTTTTTGTACAATATAAGAATAGATTCCAGAAAAAACCGAACTTATTAAACTCTGTGGTGATCTATTAAAATTATATCTAGACTCTAAATCAGATATAGATGGGTGTATGTTCTGTGATGAACTCGAAAGTTTAAAATCATTTGCCCTAATCAGACTGTGGTTACCCCAGTATTTGTTTTAAATTTGATCAAAGATCGCATCTGTAGAACTGTATTTAAATATGTAGATAGCATTTCGAATATTAATAACTATACCTGTGATGGTTGCTAGTTGGGAGAAAAGTTTTCTAGCCTAAACCTGATAAAAACCTTTTTGCGATCGAAAATATCTCTCTCTGGGTTGAGGAACCTAGCAACTTTAACAACCTAATAAAAGAGTTTGCCGATTAAAAAAAGCTAGAAAAGTTAAATTTTTGTTAATTTTTTTGAATAAATGTATATTTCTGACAAAAAATTGTTATTTTATTACATCTTTTGCCTTTTTTCGCATGGGTTTGAACTGGGCTTAAGGGGCGCACAGTGGCTCTTGCATATGGTAAAGAGCGGCCATAAGTGATTTTGTAAAGGTTAAACTATATGACACATTTTTTAACTTTTTGAAAAGTAGAATCACTGGTATAAAGAAACACAACAAGAACATAAAAAAAATATTACCATGTTTTTTCCTCCCAAACCCACCACATTTAATTGCTATTTTCGCTTAGCGACAGCAAATAAGAATGTAAATATTTCTGGAGGCTTTAAAAAGTCCAAGATGACTATTATTTTTTATATTTTAAAGAAATTTTTTTGTCTACTTTTAGACTATTAATAAAAAGTTTTTTTTAATTCATATTTTTGTTGCATTTAAGAGAAAAAAAATACAATCGGCGCTTATGAACGTTTTCTTCTATCGCAAATAATATTATTTAAAGAATGTATTTGTTTATAAACAAAGAATGGGCTGCAAAATCCTGCCTATTCATGAGTATATTTATTTAAAGTAGTCCGTATTTTTTCTAGACCGCAACACAATTTTAACTTACGTTTCTTCGTTTTTATTATTAAAAATAAAAAATGATTCGCGTTTGTAAGCGTACTCTTGCGGATACTTATGTAGAGTGTGGTGGGTATGACAAGACGTTTTTCAGAAGCCTTAAGCCATGTACAGACGTGGATACAATCGGGACAACATTGTCGGCCGACTGTATCTTGTTAAAAACATTTTTAGTAACAAAGTTGACCAACATTTGCAGATAAAAGTGTTTCGCGTCCACACTAGTTTTAAAGCTCGTACAAATCTGCCGAAGTTTTCCATATTAAATGGAAAACAGCAGAGGCGAATTTAAATATTTGCCGAAAAACAAAATGGAAATCGAAATCAACTACAATTTAACAATTATTTAACAATTTATAAACTACAAAATTTGCCGCCCCCTAAAAATGCCGCCCTAGGCTCCAGCCTACTCAGCCTTCTGGTAAATACGCCACTGAAAAACAGGCCGATTCCTTGGATGATAACGCCCACCGATGTCGCCATGGCGTTTGCAACAAGTCGGCCGACCGATGTGCAACATTCAAGAAACAGTCGGCCAACAAATGTTTTCGCCGATTGTATCCAAGTATGTACGTGGCTTTAGAATGCAGAATAAATTGACCGATGATGGATTTAATGTCATTAAGCATCAGTTGCAGAAATTGTTCCTAGCCAAATTCGTCGAAGATGGAGGAAAAGTAATAGAACCAAAAGTGATTTTTTTAAGAAACATGCTTACTTATTACATATTATTAATAATTTAAAAAATATTGTAAAAAAGGTGTTTATACCGGGTACGCTCAAAAACAAATATTAAAATTTAAATATTTAAAAAACTACAAGAGATAATGATACTATGTTATATATTTGTTATTTTAGTAACAACGAATATTCATTAGTAAAACAATATACAGAGTGTTTCATAAGAAAAACATTAAGTTGTCATCGTAACTTTTTAACGCAACCCTGTATAAAAATTAAATACATTCTGTAGATTCTACCAAAAAAGTTCACAGTTTCCTGGCCATTTTTAGGGTAAATATGGACCGATAAATAATCTAAAACAACTGAATTCATTTTTAAAGTATAAGAATGAGAAAAATAATTTTAAAACCCTTTAAATAAGGTATCAATGGGCGAATATAAGGGGGGTTGAACTTCTCCTTTAGCATGACAAAAGAAAGGACCTCTTCCCCCACCTTAGCATAGGTGAAGAAGGAAAGATATCGGAAGGTTGCAAAAATAGACCTTTTATTTGCTTACCATATCAAATTCAAAACTTATTTGAACTTTTTGGTAGTCACACCCCCCTCCCACTCCCCACCCCTTTCATTTATAGAAAAAGCTATATATACGTCCGTGGGTATCACTTGACCGCCTATCCCATTTGACGTTTTGTTGGTGGTCGGTAGAGATTCTAGTAAATTAAAAAAAAAGATATGTCTTCCTTAATATTAAAAACTAATGTTTTCAAGAATTTTTGAATTTAAAATGTCCTTTATATTTTTTTTCCTAATATTAATAAAAAATTACCAGTGTACAATAAAAAAATATTTATTTTTGGTATTAAAACAAAGCTATAATGTTTTTAACAATTTTGTTTCTCTAAAAATAAGGCAATACCACCATTTCTTCATCACATATTATGTCGATAAACTTCAAGATTGTAGCAAAAGAAATAAATATAAAATAACCTTTGTGATGTCAAGAAATATGTAAGGACAAAAAATTGATACTTTAATCCAAAAAGATAAATTATGGTTGATTTGTCCTTTCGTATCCCCTAAAATTGTTTTATTTACTTTTAGGACACATTGTGTACTAATATACTCTTATTTTTATGATGTTTCAATCAAAGTTCCTTTTGCTTTTGCTTTTTCTTTATCAGGCAATTTCTTTACAATTTCTTTCATTTCCGTGATGTATCCGTAGTTGTGAAATCCTAAAATCAAAAAAGTCATACTAAAATATGAATACTTTTTTAATAAGATAAAATATTACTAGGCAGACAATTCTTAAGATAATTTAAAGACAAAAAGTTTATACTCGTCGTGCCACTTTAAAACCATCATGGGCAGAGGGTAGGCAGCAAAAAAAACATTGTTTATGTTTATATCGATAGGGCAAGGTCAAACGTAACTTATAGACTATTGTTTTTATTTTTCCCCAAATGTTTTTTCTTTAACGTACTATATAAAGGTAAGCGCCCTCTAGAGACAGACGAAAACGAATTATGTCGAGCACGCAGCTTGCAGGTCCGTCCATTTGAGACGGACTGATACGGGCGGATATTTTCATTAATCTTTTGCATCATTGCGGTTTTTACGATTTTAGTAGTAAAAAGTCTTCAATGGAGATGTATACTTCTGACAAGAAAATGATTATGTTTTAAATTTGGCTGGAAGAGGAAGAAATAATAACGATTTTTAAAAATATAAACCCTTAAGTAACTTAAAAAAGATAAACCATAGGGGTGGTAAATTATTAAAAAAAATAAGCTAGCAGTTACGACATTTGGGACATAGGTTTATTAAAAAAAATGGCTGCCCAAATCAACTCTTACAAAAATACCTTTTTTAATTAAAATATGTTTAGGAATAATAATTTTTATCTGAAAGTACAGATGGTAGAGTTTAATTTATCACCTTACAAACCCCCGCTTTCCCTTACCCATTTTTTGACAATACACTAATTATTAACAAAATTATTTATGAAAATTTTTAACTAAAATAAACTTTTAACACCCTATATTTCCAAAATCATATATTTTTCGACTAAGCTAAGTTCGAATAGATTATCATATTTTGACTTCAAGTATTTTGTAGAAATATTTTTTCGCACCGTTTTGAGACACACTGTATGTGTTAGCATTGCCAAAGAAATGCCAATTTAGCGACATCACATTGGGTACTGCGCTAAATTTGTGTGTTAGTTAACATAGATTGCAGAGCTATCAATTTTTATTTTATCTATGTGTTATTTTCTTTATGCTCTACCTTAAATAAAAATGTGCTGCAGCGCGGGGCAGTCAAGGGGCGCTGCACTTCCCTAGTTTGTATGATAAGATTGCTTATAAGTAAATATTACATTTTTGTCTGTCTATAAGAGATTGAAGTACTCGGTCATATTTTTAACTTTATAAATTTATATTAATTTTTATTTTTATTAACACTAATAACACCAAAGATATACATTTTTCTAAGTAAATTTTTATGCTATTATTAGTTCCATCTTGCCTACCCTCCATAAACTTAATTCTGTCTTTGCACTTGAGCAGCGCACAGTTCGGGAAATCCGCATAAGAAGCAAAACAATTATCCTCTGGTCTATGTTCCTATGCGACGAGCTTCTAGTAGATGCACTCTGATTTATTTACAAGCCAGGCAGAAAATAGGTTTCGATGCAAACCACCCGGAGAACGCTAGCCGAGCCAGGCGCATTTCTTAAAACAGAGAAATACTGTGCCCGTCCGTCGCTCCTCTCAGCAACACTTTTTTACAAGGCAGGCAACACGCCAGCGGTCTCTAGTGGACGCATACCTTATAGAAGAACAGCAAGACGCAGAAATCAATGTTTTTGACATAAAAAATTACCGAGTCTAATATAAATATGAAAATAATAAATACTTACGTTTGAAGTCATCTTCGTAATAAAACAGCATATCGGAAAATACTGACCCTGGGTACTCCGGAATATCAGCTATTCCTCCAAATTTCTCTGGTAAGCTGGCTTTTCCGACTTTTTCGCATAGACTTTTAAAGTCTGTTCCATGAAATATAAGCTAAAAAGTAAAATAATTATAATAATGTTTTACGATTTACCACTGCCGGGGTGTCGATAACAGATAAGACGTACCACAATATTTTAGAGAAAAAAATAACTACAATAAAATGTGTGGTCGAATTGGATACGGATTTCTAATATTTTAGCTCTCGTTTTAGCTTTTTTGGCAGGTCTTTGTCTTCGAGTGCTACCAACTGTTTCCCGTGGAATTATGGTGTATTAAGTGTGCAATAACATTTAAGTTACGAAATGTTCTTAAACTATAATGGCAGTAGTTAGTACAAAAAAACGAACAAATCCTTTAAAAGAAAAGTTATGTGAAATAAAGTTAATTTATTTT
This sequence comes from Listronotus bonariensis, assembly GCA_014170235.1. Taxonomy (NCBI): domain Eukaryota; kingdom Metazoa; phylum Arthropoda; class Insecta; order Coleoptera; family Curculionidae; genus Listronotus; species Listronotus bonariensis. The sequence continues at coordinate 72,851 of JACEGR010002169.1, read as the reverse complement.
AGGAAATGATTGTCAAATTTAAGCGTACTTGTAGAATTTAACCGGATTTATATTTTTTAGCTAACTGCCTAATTCAGGTTTGACGGTTAGGGTATTTAACTGGACCCGAGAATTTTACGACAATTATTTTTAACTTGGCACATATCTAATAAATAATAATGTGCATTTTAAAATCTATTTACGTATAAAAATAATTATTTAAAAATCTGTGAGAGACAGGAATAATAAAATGTTCCAGAAAAAGTAAGCTATGACTTAGTATTAAGACATATGTAGCTTTTGATTCTAAATAAGTTTTCTATTAAACGTTTTGTAATAGTTTTTAAAATAAGGGAACTTTGGTCCTAAGCAATGTATTTTTTTCACATACCCTGTATACACGATCAGCCAAACCAAAGGCTCATAAGCAATACTATTGCGTGTATATCACTAGATTAAATATGATTAAACAAAGAATGAACGCATGTTAAGGTGCTCGCCCACTTAGGCAACGCGTGGCGACGAAACAAAATACGCCGGAGAAGTTTACGTGTATTTAAATAAAACCCCGCCAATATAGGCGGCGAATCAATATACAAATAATTAAATTTTTGTTTTATTAAATATTTTCTACTTACCCTCTTTTTTAAGTATTCCCCAAGAAAGGGTTTAAAAAGTGAATATATCATACTAAAAAGAGTGGGTTGATTGATAACATGAATGCCTCGTAATCGAACTGGTGCACATTCCTAAAAAAATACATGTAGCTTAACAAATTTACAAAAAAAGTTAATAATATATATTTTTTTACTTTTAATAATTTTTATTGTAAAGCGTCTTATTACATAATTTTAGGTAAAAATAGTTATATTACTTATTTTTACCTAAAAATACGGTGTGGAAACGAATTCACCGACCATAGGGAATTAAAAGCATAGGAAATATTCGCGGTGGGGAGTAAGCTGCTCGCGTCGTCGTATGACGAAAGGCAGAAGCGGGAAGCCTGGTATCGCTCTTCTGCAATTGGTAGGCTTGTTGCAGCGGAGAATTGTAGGAGAATACATAGTAGACTGGTGGAAAGGATTAAATATACACATTTGCTAGGGTTAGCGGTTTAATTTCCATACCGGTATATACAGGGTGATTCTTAACCCATACGCATAAATTTAAAAATTATTGTTAGAGAAAAACAATAACTAATAAAGAGAAACAAGTAAGTGAAGTATTTTTAAATAGAGATATAGTCAATTATCCATCAAATAAAAAGAATGTGTATATTCTTAAGACAAAAAATGACCAATTATGGAAAACAAGGTGGTTACCTATTTTTTGTGTAAGAAATAATGTGGTATCATAGTTTTAAGCCACAATTTTAACTCTAATCACATTAAACTACCTTTACAACAATCACAACAATAGCAGAGTACTAATAGGGATACTAAATATCATCATAACTTGTTTATTGCATTAGTTTATTCTGTAACAAAAAATATTTTACAATCTTTCAGTATTTGTTATGTGTGCTCAGAATTTATATTATTGTATTATTAAAAATAATTGATTATCGTACATATTAAAAATATATTACTGTACGAGGTTCCATTAAAGTGGCCAATTAGTTGCAAGTTTTAAGGAAATTTAAGACTTTTAAAATCAAAACAAAATCAAGGCAGGTCAAATAAAGAATCCTAAAGTTTCTTGACATACAGTGTGTCCCTGGATACAAATGGACCATAAATGTTTAAATTTTAAATCTGCATTTTGGGAAAACTGGGCGCATGGTCCAAAACTAAGATATGTAGGTATACAATTTTAGTCTAATTAGTATAATACAGGGTAATATATAAGTAAAAAGAAGCCAAATGCTTAAGGGTAAAGTTTTTGTTTCTAATATAATAAAATTGTCCGGAGGGTAGCAACGTCGGGAAAACAAGAATTTTAGGTTAGCTGGGTTTTGGATATGTTGTTATCGCTACTCTTTCGAGTAGATACTTGGCTGTCTGGCTGGCGGTAGCGGTTGTGTTGGCGCCCAGCTGTGACCCTAACATTTAGAGTTGTCACTGATATGTCAAAAGATGTAGACCTTGGTCATATATTATCGTTCCAAGTTTCAATAAAATATACCGAGCGGTTCAAAAATTAGGAGGGGGATGACTGTATAATTACCAATGATAAGTGTGTGGCAATAAAAAAATATACTTGGTAAACCTATCTAAAGACAATAATTTGAAAATTAGGTTTCTTAAAATGTTTTCAAAACCTTGGATTATCACCTGTCCAGGTAGGATGCAAACTAATAAACGCAACCACAGCCATACAGGCCAGAGACTACCCTAAGGAGGAAGGAGAACAACATATCAGAAGCCATTCTTTCTCGAAAACGTTGCTACCTCCTATACTAGTAGTAAATATTTTAGATAATCAAATTTTATGTTAAAATTTGAGGCATAAAGAAAAAAGTTTTTTTATCATTTTTTTATATTACGGATTAAAACCTAAATATTGGACAAGATAAGGAAAAATTTTAAAGAAAATTAAAATATTGTGTGTTTCTTTTTGCTCCTTCGTGTCGAGTATTTAAGTGTTAATGCATAACATGTAAAAAAATTATAAAAACATTTTTTACTTTATTGCTTTAAATTTAAATTTTGACATAAATTGTAATTCTCTACATTATTTACTTATACAATTTTGTTATATTTTAAAAATAAAAGTACTTTTTCACAGGCGCTGTTAATATACTTACGTAGGTTAAACTCGCCCTGTATAATATCAATCGAAGTAACATTTTGTATTTTTTAGTTTTGGACCATCCGACGAGTTTTCCCAAAATTTGTTCTTTTGTAAAACATTTCCTCGGACACACTGTATAATAAATAATACAATAATTTAAAACAATAATAAACCGTTAACAAAAGTTTTTAAGACAAGATAAGGAAGTGCCCCTCAAAAAATTTTTTTTTTTTGACCACCCCTAGAATTTTAAACTACAAATGAAAGAGCTTTTTCTTTGGTATATTAATACTAGTTAGAGATCCCTGGACTATTTTTCCAAGTCATTACTAACAAGCTGTTTTTTCGTGAGTAGCTTCATTTTGACGAGACGACCAACTGATTTTGTGATATTTTTCAAATCAACATATGTAATCTCTGCTACCCCTGTATGCTACCACCAACGAAAATTGTTGTAAGGTAAAAAGTTGAGTGTCTCGTCAAAATGAAGCTACTCACGAAAAATTGGCTCGTTAGTAATGACTTGGAAAAATGATCCAGGGATCCCTAACTATATAATAATTCAACTTGCTAAATATGGTGTCTATTGTAACTGCAGGCGTTAAAGTAACCTACACATTATTGTAGGGCTTCTTTTTTGCAAAAAATGTGATAAAGCGGTTTTTCAAATTATACTTTTTTACTCTCGCTGTTACTTAAATCCTATACATACCTGTACCCAATCTACTATGAGCTTGGCCATTGACGGAGAAAACTGGTATACGTGACTTAGAGACAACCCTTCCATATTTAATATAACGTTCGTACCTCCCACTTGAGTTTTTGGTTCCATCATGGCAATTTCGATAGCTACCATTATTGATTTAAACATGTCTTCTAATGTGACTTCTTTTGGGTTCCATTTTGCTGCAAAATTTTTTTTTCAATTTTGTTAAAATTTTAAATAAGAGTTCATTTGGTTTATAGTCTTTCAATTTAGGTGACCTGATGTGCTTCGAAACAGACTTTCCTACCATGGTCTTTCATCTAAATTTTCTCATTGTCTTTACTTTTTTCTTTTCAACCAATATCAGTGGTGAGAGTATTAAGAACTCTCTACTAATGATTGAAATAGTTTTATACAAGGTCGTATGGGCGCCAATATATCAAAAATTGTTCTTATGGATTTTTTGCAGAATCATGTTCAGAATAAAATGCAGATTTATGATGCCAGCTCGGAATTTGTTAAGATTTTTTTTTAAATCGCAATTGTTTTGACAAGGAAGAAAAAAAATGCATTAAATAAAATTTTATTGAATTTTTTGACTAATTTTTTAACGAAAACGGCTTTTTTGGATAATTAACATTTATAAAGTTACATATACTAATACTTACTACCACAATTAATAATCATAATTCTTCCACCATGTATACTTCTCGTGGGCAAAAACATAAATACTTCACTATCAAATACATGTCGAACTGCTTCCGGGGTAACAAATAGTCCTCCGTATTTTGGATATTTTACTTTAAATTTGTAAAATTTTCTTAACATCTTAAATGCTTGATCAGCATTACATTTAAAAGGTCTTAAAAATTTAAGTAAAAATTTTTCATCTTCTATGGGTAGATTTAGTCCCTTTTCATCTGAAAAATACATGTTTAAAATATATATTTTTTTATTTTTAATCATAGTTCTTTTTAAAATTAATTAAATACATTACATGTTAATTAACAGAACGGATTACATGCAAACACATACAAAATATATTATTTGTATACAAAAAGTAGCAGGTTTAAGGAACGAAAAAAAAACTAAACTTTAAATTTGTATTCCAAAATTAACCTAGAATAATTTTGTAAACGTAAATATTCAATTATTGTTCCGAATATTCAGTTGAAGATTGTGTCTTCGATCATTTAAAATATTTCTATAACTAAAACACGATCCATCCATTATTAAAACTATTAATATGACAGAATCTTTATAAAAACGAGTGCCAGTATTTTTTTTTTTTTTTTGAGTTTTTATAATTTCCCTTTTGCCATTTAGTATAATGTGGGACGAGTACTGCAATAGGCGCGTGGGAAAATCTTTGGTCTCTTTCATTTATTATTGTAGGTACCAAAACAAAAGAGTTTTAAAAATATTAAAAATATAATATGCATCATAACTATGTTTTTAAAGAAACTCTGCTATTAGCGATGAGAATAGCTTAAAAAAGCAAATGCATATAATCCGGTTACTAGTAATCAACATCTTTGTTTAAATAGGCGAATATAGAAAACATATCAACTTTAATCAAAGTAAGGAACAATACGGTTAATCAGTCTACAATAGTACAATCAATGTTGCCCATTAGTCACTGTTCAAATCGGTCAATGTTGTAAATTTAATAAATAGTTGGTTGTTTTGTGGTTTCTTGACAAGGTGACCTGGTCACCTCTAAATATCAACTTTGACCGACAAGCATGATGGTTTAGAGTAAAGCAGAATCATTAAGGTGTCAGCGATTTATAGCGGATGTGGTCATTCCTGACAAGAATGAAACTTGCCGTCCTAGTGGTGACCCAAAGTTATCCATTTTTTGGAGTTTTTGGAGAAGAAATAAAAGGTAAAGTTCTTTGGGCATATGGCTCCTTAATGACGTTAAAAAAATAATAAATAAATAACCTGTAAGATTTCGGCTAGTATGGTTGGTTGTTTAAAAATCACGAAGTCTCCAAAAGAAAATGGGATACCCCGGGACGGACCAAGACGGCGACACGTATTACGTCTTCGTTAAGACTTGTCACAGCCGCTTCAGGTCGTCGACGTACTGTTTTTCTCTCATAGATTTAATTTTTGACATGATACAGGGTGTTTGGAAAGGTGAGGTCAAAAATGATAGAGGTAATAGATGTCGGTCTGGTCACCTGTGTTAAAAATGCATACATTAAATGAAAAAAAATGTCGCACCCTGTATAATTCCGACGTACTGAACAACCGTTTCCCAGTGAAAAGAAGCATTACTATGAGTTTACTTAGTAACCCAAATTATCATTGGTACTGTGGTAACAGTTTAAAAGTTATAATTGAAATAAGTTTTTTTCATACCATTTACATAACGAAGCGCGATAGAATTTTTTTCTATATGAAGTAATAGCATTATTTTGGCTCACTTTATTACCTCTATCATTTTTAACCACACCTTTTTAAACACCCTGTATATTCTTTTCTTATTAGGTGTACCATCTTTTGGACATTACTTTAGACAGATAACATTTTTAATAGACACTAATAAATAAAGAAGTAAGAAGCCAAATGGTGTAAATGACTATTTGCCTCAAAATAAGATAAGTGCCAAGTTAGTTAGGTAAAGCTAAACTCTTTGAAAGCGAAGAGATTAAAACGTTTTGGATGTCCTATTAATGAATTCACTTTTACAAGATTGCCTTCCTTGCCACCGACAGGCAGTAAAGACCGGTCGCTCTTTGATAAGTATTGTCACGACTTAGGCAGGCCATTTTTTTAAGTTATTAATAAAAACTTATATGCTTCTAAAAAAACAAATTAATGGATTTAAAAATTAAATAATTATTTTTTGTTTGTCAGTAAAATAAAAGAACTTTCTTATTCCTAAGAGTATATTTTTATATTAAGCCTCTTTATTGGAATATTACTTAACACAAAAACCTTATTTTATAATGAACGTTACAAATTTCCGAAGCAGTAGTAATGGCAAAATAAAAAAATGACTTAATTAGAAACCATTACTTCTATATAAATTGCCTTAATCTGTAAGTAATAAAGACTGTCGAAATCTTAAACTTGATACCAAATGTCTAGCTTTCACACTTATGTACTTTGCACAACAAATTTGGAAATTTGACTTATTTGTTTATGTTTCTAAATTTGACTAAATCGTAAACCGTAACTTTGTTAACAGTTTTCTACTTCGTTTGGATGGGAAAAATTCTTTTCAGAACGATTTTTTCAGGTCTCTACATTTTCTGTTAAGTAAAATAGTTATACAGTGTGGTCATAAGTAGTCCCTCCTTCCTGCTAACTTTAGTACTCTTAATTTCTTCCTCTATAAAATTTGGTTATAAGTGATGGGAGTATATAAACTACTTTTTGACGTAACAATGATAGTTGCAACAATCAGGATGACGGATGGGCGCCATCTTAGGAAAAAACATTAAATGAAAAGGGGGTCATGTGGCACGTTATTTTAAAATTTCTGAAGAGAACTTTATAATCCTAGAATATAAAGTCAATATATTTTCTCACTACAAAATGGCGGTATTTTATAAGTTACCCAAATACCTGATTTGAATGTTTAATAAAGTTAGATGATCTTAATGTTGTATTTCCTTAAAGCCCTTTTGAAGTTCTTTTTAATGGTAATACAGGGTGCTTTTATGAAAAAATATTCACTTTTTGTCCAACCCTGTATATTATTATTAGTGTCACCATTAAAAACATATTTTAAAAAGCTTTAAGAACATACCACATTAGGTAGATCTAACCATTAGTTTCGGAAATATATCCATCCAAATAAGGTATTTAGGTAATTTTTAAAGTACTGCCATTTCGTAGTTGGTAAAGTTATTGACTTTAAATTCTAGGGTAATAAAGTTCTGGTCAGGAGTTTTAAAATGATGTGCCACAAGACCATTCCATTTAAATTTTTTTCCTACGATGGCGCCCATCCGCCATCTTGATTGTTGCAACTATCATTTTTACGTCAAAAAGTAGTTTATATCCTCCCAGTAGTCATATCCAAATTTTATAGAAAAAAGTAAGCGTACAAAAGTTAGCAGGGAGGAATTATTTACGTCCACACTGTATGTATACTGGGTTACTAAAAAGACCGCAACTTTAAAACCGCTTAAGCTATATTTACCAAATTTGGTATCAAACGTGTTTTGAACATGTAGAATTAAATAGTGATATCGGCAGATTTCCCAATTTTCTAACTAACTATTTTTTTTCAGTTTTTTTAATGGAATGCCCCTTTTATTTTTATTGCGTACAATTGAGCGGATTAAATTTAGTAAGTTTCTAAATTTCTAAAATTTTGTCTTTGATAGTTGCCAAAATATGATACACTACATTTTCAGCAAAAACTAATTTATCGCCCTAATATCTTTAAAATCGCTAAAGCTGTGTTTACAAAATTAAGTATTTAGGTGTTTTTAAGCATGTCTAGTCGATCAGTGATATGAACATTGTTGCTTAATTTTAATAAAATTGCGGTATTGTCATATCTCGGTAATTGGTAAAATTTAAATTTAAAATTGCTAAAGTTTTTACACTCCTTTTATTAAAATTAAAATAAATAGGGCTAGTAAGTAGCTAGTTAAAATGATTTTTTAAAAATTTGTGAACTTATAAAATTAGACCTACGCAATTTATTGCAACAAAAAGAAATGGAGCATTCCGTTAAAAAAAAACTAAAAAGATACGTTTGGCACAAAACTGGGAAATCTGGCAACGGTGCCGATATTACTATTAAATTCTTCATGCCAGATACCTTTCAGTTAGCAAATTTGATAAATGTAGCTTTGGTGGTTTTAAAGATATTTAAAAGCTGCAGTACCACCAACCCAGTATATGTAGTTTAGATAAATGAAAAAAATTAAAATCCCTATATTACTTTATTTATTTAAAAAATTAGTCGCGCAAATATTTTAGGAAAATGAGCTTATTTTTTAATTTTAAAGCATTGAGTCATTGGTCAAATATAATTTTGCCTATTTTTCCGAAGGCACTGCATCTTTAAGTTAAGGTAAAAAAGGTAGTTTTAAGTGTTTAGTCTTTTATTATGTGTAAATTATTATGTCATGCTTAGAATAAAAATAAGATTTTACTAATAATAGTTTAAATAGGTAATTTTTATTTTAAAATTATACCATTTAGCCCCCGTAGCACAAGCCCGTAGTAAGAACATTAGGGTTTTAAAGAAATGAATAATTTGTTATCTTAGTAAGAGTTATTAATAATTAAACATTTCAAGCAGTACTTAGAAAACCCCAGTGCCATGTTGCTAGTTATTAGTTTTCGCATTAAAAAAATAAAAACATTTTTTTAGGGTTAACCTAAATTTTAATTTTTAGTGTTATAAATGCATTCCGATGTAAGATTCTTGGTTTGAAATATTTATTCTTGTGGTTTGAAAGAAGTGTGGTGGTAAAGAAAATAAAGTTTTTTTCTTTAACATATGTTAAAAAAAAAAAACGTAACTACGCAAATAGTATATAATTTTTGGCCTATTTAATACCTGTTTAATACCATGAAAAACACCCACAAAAATAACACAATCATAACAACAATAGAAAAACAAAAATTATTTTTTTATGTATAAGTAGGTAAATTTATGTTTTTTTTATATGACCTAATTTTATTATTTACGTAGTATGTAAATTTCCCATTGTATTATATTTTTATCAACTTAACTTGTTACTTAGTTGCAAATGCATTAAAAAAAAAACCATGCTTTTTATACTTAGAATTAAATGAAAAGTAGAATGTTTAAGCAAGTCTCTATTACAACTGAACGAATTTTGACTTTATACTTATATTATACAGGGATATTTTTAAGTTGGTACTTTCCTTTAAACACTGTATAAAATGCAAGAAAATAAGAAAAATTTCAAAATAAAATTATGTCCAAAAATGCTTTTTTATCAGAGATACAGCGTGTTAAAGTTTTAATAATAAAATGCCCTTTTTATCCCAACTCTCCTAGTAGCTTAGTGACTTAAGGGTCCGATACTTCGGTTTTTGAGTAGAAGCAAATGCTTTATACAGTGAATAAAGTATGTCAACATTAGTAGATTTTTGAACAGACCCACCTCAAAAAGGCCTGCTGGCACCCCCCACCTCCCCTCAAAGTTGGTTAAGGGATTGATATAGTTTTTTCTAATATCTTCTAAACGGTAAATGATAAAAAACTGATTTTAGTGTCGTTAGATAGAGCACAAAATTCTGCAAAATAGTAATAATTAAAATTGTATTTTTGTTTATTACGTAAGAATCTCCAATATAAAAAAGTTGGAGGGAAGCATCCGCAAGGCATATTTTACGATATATCTTCCAAACCGTCTACCAAACAAAAAAATATAAGACACAAAAATTAAGGCCAAAGTTTTCCCTGTCGAATGGTGTATAACATTATACTATTTTCTTTTAAATTAAAGCTACCAGTACAAAAGTAGCACTACATCAGTATAGTAGGTAGTTAAAAATAGAAATTTTTAATGTTCTACTTTTTTTCAGAATATTTCTTACTTTAGTTATATTAATTGGCAATATTACCTTATTGCGCAAAATAGTAATAATAAAATAATATTTTTGTTTTTTGGTAAGACTCTACAAAAAAAAATGTCGAAGGGGAGTATCCATAAGACACTTTTTACCATATATCTTTCAAACCATTAACAAAAAAAATAAACAACATAAACGACAAACCACAAAGTTATCATTTAGACTATTATCTTTTAAAATAAAGCTACCAGTGGCGTACCAAATTAGTACTACACCAGTAAAGTACCTAGAAATCGAAATATTTAATGTTATTCTATTAATTTTAAAAGATTATTTTTTACTTTAGATTTATTAATTAATAATTATACTTTACATTTTATTTACTTATTTCGTTTGTTTTATAATTTGATTCATTATATTTTTAAATAAATAACAACAGTATTATAATAACTTTTTGTTATAAAGATAACAACAAATATGGCTTATACAGTATGTCCCAGGATAGGTGTTACAAGAGGACAAATTCACCAAAAATTTTGGAATTTTTAATCGTCCTTTTGGAAAACTGGTCGCATGGTCTAAAACTAATAAATACAAAATTTTATTTCAATTGGTAATATACAGGGCAAGTTATAACTAAAAATATGAAAAATAACCAAGAATAAAGTACCTTTATTTTTAAAAATAGGACAAAATTGTATAGGTAAATGTTGTAGAGAACTAAATTTTATGTCAAAATTTAAAGTTAAACACGTTAAGTAAAAAAAAACTTTTGTCAATTTTTTAACTCGCCCTGTTTAATACCAATTGAAGTAAAGTTTTGTATTTATTAGTTTTGGACCATGCGACCGGTCTGCCCAAAATTTCGTTTTAAAACAAAAAAACATTTTTGTTCCATTTGTCCTCTTGTAATATCTATCCTGGGACACATTGTATATAACATCAATAAAAAACAAACACATTATTACACAACCTAAAATACCTAATTACAACATTCCACACACAAACATAACCTGGTACATTTTAAATTTTTTTAAAAACATTTACAATTTGTGCCACAAATCTTACATTTACATTTTAATAGTGTATCAGATGATATTTTTTCATTTTTTAAAGTGGTCCACAGTGGTGTCCATTTAGTATTCTCTAAAATCCATCCCCATTCAGATGGACATGGAAGTTCAACCACTGGTTGGCAGAGATTACCCCAAACAAATCCTGCTTGATAAATGAATTGATTAATGTGAAGTGCTAAAGCATTCATTGTTGGGGGTAAATTTTCAACCGTTCGGTTTTTTGGGCAAAGAGTTGCATTCGACAAATATCAATGTTGCTACTATCAGAATGTTTATCGTAAATGGTTACAACGAATTTTGAGATCACACTTAATTGCCGAGATGAAGGTTTTTTTGAATGCTGCAATAAATCAATGAAAGTAGCTGTAACTTCCGGAAAAGATTCCCAAGCTTCCCAACACTTTTTTTCTTTTCCATAAAAGGAGGACGTGGTATCGCAACCGGTTAGTGAATGAAAAAAGAAAGGGCTAGACTTTTTCATTGATTTTTTTAGCAATTTCGATACACGAAATATGTCTTACATTTTTACCAGTACCAAACTCAATCCACACGTCTTGATTTTAATTTTTGTACTGGTAATTTTTTTTTCCGTGAAATATGATTATTTATTATTACTAGTATGCAGAATTAGAAATAATTATAAATTAATAAAACTAAAGTGAAAAATATTTAAAAAAAAATTAAAAGTATAACATTAAAAATTTCTATTTTTAGGTACTATACTGGTGTAGTGCTACTTTTGTGCGCCACTGGTAGCTTTTTTAAAAGATAATAGTATAATGTTATACACCATTCAATAGGGAAAACTTTGGCCTTTATTTTTTGTATCGTATATTTTTTTATTTGGTGGATGGTTTGGAAGATATATCGTAAAAAGTGCCGTGTGGATGCTCCCCTCCAACATTTTTTTGTTGTAGAATTTTACTAAATCAACAAAAATACAATTTTTAGTGTTACTACTTTGCAGAATTTTGTGCTCTATCTAAAGACACTAAAATCAGTTTTTTATCATTTACCGTTTAGAAGATATTAGAAAAAACCAAATCAATCCCTTAACCAACTTTGAGGGGGGTGGGGGGTGCCAGCAGGACTTTTGAGGTGGGTCTATTCAAAAATCCACTAATGTTGACATACTTTATTCACTGTATAAAGCATTTGCTTCTACTCAAAAACCGAAGTATCGGGCCATTTTTGAACAATGTCACTAAGCTATAGCATTCCAGATATTTTTACCAAATTTGGTACACTTCTTTTAACCATTACCCTTCATTTTTTTGCTATAAAAGTTTTAAAAAAAATTCCATGTGGCGTTCGAACAAGATTTTTATTGATTTTTTTAAAGAAAAAAATAGTACGCCACTGCGTTTTCGTTGAATCAATTTTCTTAAAATACCCATTTACTTTGGGGTTAATTTGGTTTTGTGATATTTTTCCGTAAATCTGGTACTATTTTTATTTCTAAGTAAAGGTTTTGAATGTGGAATAGTTCTATAACAGCAATAACCTTTTAATGACAATAAATTTTTAGTAATGTGTATTGGACCTTACTTTAATACAAATTAAACACGAAACGAATTTTACATAGAAAGCACCATATTTTTTCCTTAGAAAAATTCAATACAAATTTTGTTCAAAAGCCAATGATATTTTCATTTTAAACTTCTACAGCTCTAATATAGCTCTAATTTAATTTTAATTAGTGTGACCAGTGACGGCGTGGGACGCATCTTAGATAATACTATTGATAAAGAAATGTACACCACTGGCTTTTCTTGCATTTTTTTATGAAATATCTTAAAATACAACTTCTGTTTTCTAATATTTTTACGTTGCTTGCTAAATTTTCCCGAAAAAAAAATAAAATCTATTAAATGGCATATTTCTAAAGCATACAAGAAACATAGGGGTAATTTTTTTCTTTTAAAGATTAGGTTTTATAATTTCTCATTAGGAATTATGTCAAAAAACAACAAATACTTACCTAAATAAGATTACGTAGCCCAACATATGTTAAAGATCAATTCAATAGTAAAAATGCCACAAGCCTCATACAAGTAAGAACGGCAATCAACTATCGCTGTCTAAACGCATCGTTTAAATAGTGTGCGAGCAACAAAAAGGAAAATAAATGAAAGTGAGACAGAAGTGATTACCGCCTGAAATTTTCATTATTGAGGTTTAGTCTATTAAAGAGGGTTTTCGATATTTTAAAGTTTTTGAAAGTTTAACATCCTGTGTGGTGAAAACGAAAAATTTGAGGACCCACGTTTATATAAACTTTTTTTTATTGGTTTAGGAATACAAATAAAAAATAAAAATAAATTATTCTTCACCTTAAAATAGATTTCGTATTAAATGTTTTAAAGTAGGTATTTGATCAATAAAAAGGCAAGGCTGCAAAACTGAAACTAGAAATATATTAAAATATTTTTGATGTGATAATCAAAACCTAATCCAAGAGGACAATTTTAACGAATTGATAAGCAAGTCTTAGTATCTCAAATACCATCGGGCCTTACTAAGATCATTTTAAGTTTGGGGGAGTTTCAGAAAGCCCTTTCAATATTATCGTTGACTTTCTGGACACCCTGTATAATCAACAACCCAAGTATTTTATTTTTAACAGTTATTTAATACGATAGGTACTAACCCTTAATTAACTGTCGAAATCGATCAAGACCCTCCTGCACCCGTTCAGGTGTCTCTAAGAGTTCAGTTCTGGCCCTTTCTTCAAATTCTCCAGTAAGATCTTCAAGATCCAGTCGAAACTGATAGTCGCCAATGTTAACAAATGGGACCCCATCGTTATCTGTTTCCACGCATATCGGCATAATTAGGATTTGGTTCTATTTCTGAAAAAAAGCAATTACCAGTTTTAAAAATTAAATAGGCTGTGGGATGCGACCAGAAAAAAAATTGTTAGTTGGGTAAATGCCAACCAAAAAGAATACAATCACTATAACGAACTGAGTTTATTTAATAAAAACAAATTCCAGTGGGTAAATCGAAAAAGGTACTACTCAAAGATTATTAATAATTACAATTAGTATAATATGTCCATTATCTATCCAAATGTGCTGGACAATTATTACAATAGTGATGGTTAAGGAATTTCGGACCACTGTTTTTAAAACTCAAATGATGGTACTGTTAAAAACGTTGTCCTAATCAATTATTTTTTCAGTCAATGGTAGTCCAAAATTTCATCGTTTTAAAAGCATTCTACTGAACGCCACTTTGTTGTGAAAATTAGCCATGTGAATCAGCCCAGCCCTTCCAGACTTAGAACCATTCGAAATACTGAAATGACTTACATACTGTAGAAACAGTACAATTTTAATGATATTGGCTTGTAAGCAGTGCTGCCAGAGAGGGTAAAACGTACCCCTTTCCTAGTATCCCGTCCGCATCGCATGTTGGTTGGCAAATCAAAAGGAAATTACTCCTCTGACAAGTCTCTGCATCGCTTTTAACTAAGTATTTTGTTTTTTATTTCTTAAGATATACAGAGTTCGGAAAGAAGTAAAGTTTTTTTTTAACTGGAACACCTAGTATATATACTATATAAATATTTTAAAGACCTTTGAATTAATATTAATTTTTATTTAATATGTTTATCTTTATTAGTTTCTTTTTTTTTAGAAATTTGACCATACAAAGCTAAAGAATAGGTATAATTTTCAATTACTTTTTGTCGTATATCTTAAGAGATAAAAGCATTTTAATGAAAAATACAGATATTACAGAAGTAACCTAACCAAATAATTATTTTTTTATACATACGTTAAAAAATAAAAAAGTTAGGAAGATGAACATAAATTACGTTTTTAATGGAAATTAAATATTATTATTCAGATTTGGATAGCCATATACCCGAAACTAATTAAGATATGTATATCAAGCTTTTTGAAAAATCTTTTAAATGGTAAAATAATATACAGGGTGTCCAGTAACTCAACCGACAAACTTTAAGCGGTGATTCTACAATAAAAAAAATATTTATATTTTTATTATAACTTTTATACCAATTAAAATATTTTTAAAAAATTGATGGGCACTTTTACCAGTGTCGTCCATAAGGGGTTAAAGGTAAATATTTAAAAGGAAAATGGTGCGCCACTGCATTTTTCAAAAATATTTTTTTGAATCCCACTTTAGTTTAAAATAATGATGATCTCTTGACTTTTTTTAATGTACGGTTTTTGCGTAAATAAATGGAAACCATTTCTTGACATGGTCAAATCCCTATCTAATTAAAAAATAAATAATAAATTGTATTTTTTACTGTAGAATTTGATATAAGCGATACAAAATTAAAACTAAAAAACGGTTTTTATTTTTTATGCAAAAACCGTTTATCAAACAAAAAAATCAAATTTGTTCTCAACAAAACGGGGAATTAAAATAATATTTATATTTAAAATGCAGTGGCGTGCCATTTGTTTCTTAAAAAATATTTACCCTAAACCCCTTATGGACGACACTAGTAAAAATGTATATAATATGTCAAAAAATTTCTTCTGAGGCATATAAGACTTAATTAGTATAAAAGCTATAATAAAAAAGTGATATTTTCTATAAATTATTAAGCTCGCCACTAATTATATTTGCTTTTTTATACTAATTAAACTAATTTTTTTATCTCTTTTATTTAAATCACTTTTGTAGCTAGGTTCTAAAATAGTTAACAGCTCTGAAACAGCCAAATGTTTTTTGAGACATTTTATAAAAGCCCACAGATTAGGTACTATTGGTACTAAGGTGGTATGACTGAAGTTTCTACGGAACTTAAATATTGTTGTTAAGGAAAAGGAAATTGAAGTATCAGTTCAAACAATAATTTCACTTACAATGTTTTACCCTTTCAGGAGAGGCAAAAATACAGGTTGTCCACGGATGGGCCTAACTATACCTGTATTTTTTTATATTTTGGAAAAAAATTATTCTTCGTAAAAATTGTAAATTATGGTACGCCACTGCTTTAAAAACAAACAATTTTGAAATTTTCATTTATTTTACAATAAATTTGACCTCCTATGCTTTCTTTGTCGGACGAACCGTTTCGCGTAAAAAAAAAACCGTTTTTGATGCATTTTTTGGTATAGCAAAATAAATATTTTAAACTAGTAGGCTGGTGCCCAAGTTTTAGTTTTTATGCAAAAACGGTGCATCGGACAAAAAAAGTCAAGAAATTAAATTTATTGCAAAATAAATTAGGATTAAAAACTCAATTTTTATTTTTGGAAAAAGCAATAACGTACCATATTTTTTTTAACAATTTTTCAGTATTCATCCCGAACGGACGCCAATGGTGGAAATATTTTAAAATGTTCTATATAAAATAAATTTCATTTGTGTTTAGTAGATTTGTGCCAAATTTTATAAAAATATTTTTAGCAATTTTAGAGTTACGATAAAAAAAAACGATTATTATTAAGAGGTTTAGGACATAGGTATATATACACTTTTCTTTATAAAATAGGCTAAGGAATCATTCTTTGTATTTTTAGCTATGAATTAAATTACACCTTGTATATTAACAAATTCTACTATATTGCAGGCCACTCGAATCTAGTTAAAATATTAAAAATACTTTTCTATAAAATTGACTACGATATATCCAAATTATTCAGACCCTAATTAGAAATTCTAGGCACATGAACCTAATAAAAAAGTTGTACAAGGCCTCTATTTAATTGATGGAAATAGTAAATTAATTTTAGTCTGCAAATTTGGCTTACAAAATATTATTGTTATTACGTGTTTCTTAAACTAATAAATATAAAAATGTTCTTTTGATTTTGTTGTTTTTTTTTTCATGATAGATACCGATAGTTAATCAATAATTATACGGGGTGTCCAACGAGGAACTGCTGCGATCGATTTCTCAAAAGTAGGCATAAAGTCAGTAGGGGACATATAACTCAAATGTTTTAACAGTTCTACCCCTTCCGGTTACACCACAACCTAATATCAACTTCCCTATTTTAAATGGAACACCCTTTATATAATTTTTTTTTTTTTGATTCTGCTCATAATTTTGAAAAAATGATATGCAAAGTGTTTTATAGCCAAGTCCAACCGTTTTTGATTTATTTCAAATGCTAGGTTAAAAATGGCGTTTGCAAGCCTTTACCTAACTATCAATTTTTTTCTAAACAAAAAATTTAAAATAAATTGGTGTTAGATTCTTCGTAGATAAAGAACTTTTTAGTAAACTATATTGATATTTTGACAATTAATAAACACACGGTGTTATTAGTCAGTTAGGGTTTTTAAAATATAAACAAATTAATATTTATCTATTCTAACAATGGGTTAAATACGGCTAAGTTTGGCTTTAGATGGTCCTGACGACGAAATGCGGCGTCATGACCAACTACACCGTGCCAACCCTTACATAGAATTAAATGGATAAATATAAAATATGTTTAGAATTTTACTTAGAACCTAAAAAATAAATAAAATACAGGATGTTCCATTTAAAATAAGGAAGTTGACATTAACTGGAAGTGCTAGAACTGTCAAAATATTTAATCGTATGTCCACCAATTACTTTACTTGGCAAATTTTTAAAATATTTCGAAGAGCAAGGGCGAAATTTTTATTCACATTGTGTTAATTTGTGCTATAACAACAGATTCAATAGGTATTACATAAGAAGCGCGTTTTTAATATAATTGGAATTTGTCATTTTTTAATTTTTTTCGACCCCAAACACAAGCTAGAAATATGTTGAGTATGTTGTAATCATAATGAAATTAAGGTTTAGTAATTACGTTAACTGTTCTAAACCCAAATATCCTACATTTTGTAAAAAATAAAATTTTCTTGAAGTCCATGTAAAATTTAATTTAAAAAAAAAAAAATACGTGGATACACTTCTACAGTTAATTACTGATGCAACTTGTTAAAAAAGTAATCACGAGCCATCACCATACCTAATTTGGCAAAAATGCTTCTGCAATCCTATTTTTGATTTGTTTATTTTTAAGCTATTTACTAAACTATTGTTACCAATCAAAATTTTTAAATCAGTGTTACGTACTAACAAAGGTATTACTTAGAAATAATTAAAATTACTAGTTGACAAATTAGGAAATGAAGGTTAAGTTTCTTGTGGAAAGTTTTTGAATCGGTCTAAAATTTTTTAACTTTACAAATTCATTAACGTGTCAGATTTTAGTTTTAAAAGAATCATTGTTAAAGTACCTATTTTAATCAAAGCGAAAGTACCTATGTCAACAAATCAGGAACCTAACCATGAATCAAAGTCTTATTTAATAATCAAATAGCAAAATTTATCATTTAATGCGCTATTATTTTGTTGCCTTAGTGAAAGTACCGAAGTTCCGTACAAATTTCATTGTGTCGTTTATTGCTATCTATTGTATCATAAATTACACCGATCAACAGAAAAAAAAATTTTTGGTTTTCTCTTCTCATCTTAAATTCGGATTCTAGTCATTGAAAAACACTTAAATTTGTATTTTTAGTTTTTAAAGCTTACTTTTGTCTAATTTGCGCTGATAAGTAGAGGGTTTCGTAGAAAAAACCGGAACCGTGGATTATCTTAGCAACCGTTTAATATAAATGAACCAAATTTTGTGCGAACCAAACAGGAAGAATTAAAAATATATATTTTTAAGGTTGCCACGTTTATAGTTTTTAGATTAGGGTTTTTAAAATTTTAAATGGAATAGGTATCCTATTTTTTATTATTGTAGTCAATAGACCGTATTAACTGTATTATATCCTGATATGATCAATTTTGAAGATATGGCATCATGTTTCTTTCAAAATTAATACAAAAACGAGTAGGTATGGTCAATTATCTCTAAAACAATTTTGACGAGTTTCGGTTGAATCGTTTTTGATATAATTGACCATACCTAGTACATAATTGCAAGAATCATGATGCCATATCTCCGAAATTGACAGGAGTGAAAAAAAACGATAATATCAGGTCATAATAAAGTTAATACAGACAATTGATTAAAATAATAAAAATTGGGGTATCCATTTAAAATTTTAAAATTCTTTAGCCTAGAGGGAAAATTATAAACTTGGCAACCTTGCAAATATAATGTTTAAATTCTTTATGTTCAGTTACCTGTTTGCGCAAAATTTGGTTTATTTTTATTTGACGGTTGCTGAGATATTCCACCGTTCCGGTTTTTCTACTAACCCTGTATATTTAATATAAGAAAGCTTATACAAACATAAAAGAAATACAAAAAAAAAAACTAAAAATAGGGTACCAGCATATTGGCTCAAAATAATTTTGTTATACCACAAATGCCAGAAAACGGTTGTTTTTTGCGCGAAAATGGTGCAATGAAAAAAAACTAAAGGCCAAATTCATGCAAGATAAATGGAATTTTAAAATTAGATTTATTTTTGAAAAAACCAATGCCGTTCTATACATTTATTGAAAAATCTTCAGAATATATTCCCTTCGGACGCCACTGGTAGAAATAATTAAAAATATTTTACAATAAAAAATGCCTATTGGTGCTTTGTAGGTGCATGCCAAATTTCAAAAAATATCTCATACAGTTACGATAAGAAAACTTAATAAGCCAAGGAATTATATAGTATTTTAAGCCATCAATTAAATTACACCCTGTATATAAATCATTAATATTTGCCAAAAAACTGAAAAATTTTCCTAATTTTTACAAAGCAAACTTAAATAAAATAAAAATATACATTTTCTCTGGTTTTGGCGTAGAAGACAGAACAAAAATTTAAAATATAGAAGTCAGACCCAGAAATCGTGTTGACCAGTGTTATGTTTAAATAAGAGAAATATTCTGCGTCTGGCAAATGGGTACCTAAGGAACGTAACATCCCGTTTCTTTGTTATAAAACTAGAATTCTGATCATGACTAAACATTAAGTAATTTTAGTAATTTTTTTTAATTACTATATAATTAAATCATCAGTTTTCATAAGAACGTATACAGTGTTGTCTATTAAGTGTGCAACAAATGGAAAACTAATTTAAATTTTTATATTGTCAGAAAACTGTATTTTTGTAATAAAACTTAGAGCATGGTCCCAAACTATATTAGCAGTTGTTGGTTTTATCAATGGTTTTATTGAAAGTATAAACAGGTTAATTATATACAGGTTAGTTTGACCAAAAAAGTAAAAATTGCTTAAAATTAATAAAGACTTGTTTAAAAAATAATAAAAGAAATTGTATGTTAGATCTACTATTTTTACATGCACAATAAAAACAATATTTGCTTTAATATAGAAAATATTTTTAAAATACTAGGGTATTGTTTAATATTATTTTACCAAAATTAAAGTTTGATTTTTTGGCTTACCCTGGATACTCTTGGATTTTTATAAAACTAACCACTGCTAATACAGTTGGGTTTACATTTTTTTTATTTGTCAGATCAGTGATTCCAAGGAATTACGTTATTTAAAAAGTCCTTAAGCCGATTCCTAGTTGGGGGTTTTAACCCATGGGTGTGCGTATGTCATTTAATTTCACTGTGTCTATTTTTTCCGATCCGCACCGTCTCGTCGTCGGTCGGTCCGATACCGTTGTATCTGCGTGTACCTACCTTAACAACAATTGTAAAGTTGCTACAGCATCCGCACTTTGATAAAAATCTTCGCGACTATATAAAACTTTCAGTTTTGATTTTCATTTTAAAATATTTATATCCAAATGTTTTTTACCGGTTTAATGTACTTATTTACTTTTTTCTCTGTCTTTAATGGTCTGTTTCAATTTTAGAGCGGGTTTTGGACGTTCCTTTTCTTTTATTTCCAATCGTTTATTTTTAAATATTAGAAATAACCTAAACTAGCATAAGCAATAAACACATTATAGCAACGGCAGCTTCGACAAGGCTCGGATTTATATTTCTAGACAAAGAGTATTTATTAAATTTTGCTAAATTTATACATTTTCTATGTATTTCAAATCCGACCATCTCTAAAATATTGTTGCTATAATTAGGGCCTAGGGAATGGCGTCCCACTTAATCCTTCCCATTTTTTAATCCTCTCAAAAAACAGCTTTTCCCCGTATGTATCCCTATCGACTAACTAGGCAGGGCCCAAACTCCCCACTTTTTTATCCTTTTATCCCTAGAGTTTTAATAATGTGAAACTCTCTGTCCGCGGAGGGTTTTCTCTTCCCTCCTAAACCTTAAGTCCCGTGTTAAGAATGTCTCTCTTACCTTGCTTAAAACCCACAATAGGTTAGTATTTAGGGTTTCAGCATTCGTAGCCAACGATAAAAACCAAAAAAAAAAAGAAATGCTCGCCCAAGCTATAAAAATATATTGTTAAAATATTCCTACTTTTTCCTACTAAAATCGTTGATTTAAAAATAAAACTTAGTACACTATACACATACACTACATTTTATCATTTTGGAAATACCTTCAGCGATTTTATACTAAGGTGTGTAATCTTACTAAAGATATTTAAATGACATATAGGTAGTTAATTTGTATGTTTTATTTCAAAATGTATTTAAAAATGGGAACGCAAAAAACGGTTTTGTGCTTATGGATTCTGCCTGTTATCTATTTTTTTTTTGGATACAAAAAACCTTGACACCTCGACAAATAATTGATTTAATTGGTTTAAAAAGTCAGTAACATAGGTGTTGTTCTCAGAAAAAAAAACAATTTCTAATCATGGTATTGAATGTTTAATTGCGAAAATATTTATTTTTAAAACAATGAATACCTTTTGAATTTAATAACAATAAAGATCATTACACTCAAAGATTTTTATTTTACATTGTGGTTAATTTTGTAATGGGAAATAAAAGAGGCTTTAATAAATATTACTACTTTTAATTTTATTTTTACATGTTTTGCCTTTGTTCATTTATGAGCAATTAGTTTTTAAATTGCAGCATTTGTTAACAAATTTTGCAATACTTTTTTATCCCAATATAAAAAATAAAAAACAAATAAATAAAGCCTTACCTTAAAAACTTAGAGCACAAAGAAGAACAATCTTAAAGAAGCCGTTTATTGCGCGAAGGAAATTCCAATGAAAGCGGCAGTGCCGTAACTAAAACCGACTACAATAATTTTTTCCTGCAAGCAGAGTACTTGCTTGCTGTGTACTGTGTACTGCGATTAATATTAGACGTTTGCAGGTCAGATAACTTCTGCTGTTTATGTTTCAAACGATGCGTTGGTTTACGAGTCAAATAGTTCCTGATGCATCAGTGAAGTCCATTACCACAAACAAATTACTATTGGAATCTTAATCTCTTAGAATTATGGCATTATATTGAGGATTTCTTTTTATTTTAAATCACGAATAGTGTTTGTATTTGCAGTTGATAAAATAGGATTACCTAAGTATTTTATTGATTGTATTTTGGACTGTGATTAATTATTTAATGGCCATATGAGGGGCTAGATTCAAAGTGTACATCTCCAGTTTTACTACAATTTATAAAAACCTAAAAACCTTAAAATTAAATGTAATGCATGTTTTTCTAAATTTAAATATTTTGTTCTGGATGTAGTCATGGCCTGAAAATAGTTTATGAGATTTTAGGAAAAAAATGTTTCTTTACAAAAATATTCACAACAAAGATATGGAGTTTGTACATTATGAAAATAAGTGCTGGATATTGTTCACTTTGAAAATATTATAACGCTTTATTCTCTTAAAATACATTCCATATACATATGTATACAGGTTATTTCTAAATAAATGCGAAAACATTTAGGAGGTGATTTTTCACCAAAAAATAAGAAAAAAACTTCATATGAGCATAAGCCCTAACCGTCTTAGTTTTAGAACTAGAGGGTGGTATATTTTTAAACAGACTTTGTTTATTTTATAATAACCTTTATACCCTTTTAGATTATGAAAAATGGTACGCCACTGCATTTTTCCAAAATATTTTTTAAATTCTCCGTTTAGCTTGGAACAAATTTGATCTCTTGACTTTTTTTGTTTGATGTACGGTTTTCGCGTAAATGACTAGAAACCATTTCTCGGCATATTCAATTTCCTATCTAATTTAAGAATAAATAACAAAGGTTAATTTTTAATGTAGAATTCCATATTACGAATACAACCCGACCATGCCAGAAAATGTTTTTTATTCATTATTCATCACATCAAACAAAAAAAAGTAAAGAGATTAAATTTGTTTTAAACTAATTGGGGATTTAAAAGGATTTTTAATTTTAAAAATGCAGTAGCGTACCATTTTTTTCTTTAAAATATTTACCTTAAACCTTCTTGTATGCCAAAAAATGTCTTCTGGTGCAAAGGGTGCGTCTACGAATTTTTTTAAAAATATCTGAATGGGTATAAAAGTTATTATAAAAAGCAATATTTTTTAAAAATTTAACACTTCGTAGTTTAAAAACTAAGACGTTTGGGACATATATTGATATAAAGTTTTTTTCTTATTTTTGGTGGAAAATCATCTCCCTAAATTTTTTGCATTTGTTTAGAAACACCCTGTATAAATAGTTAACGTACATATTTCATGGATTGCACTATAAACAGTGCCGGATTAAGACTGATTATCTGATGCCGTATTTTTAGGAACCATAAAAAAGATTTTCCCCTTTAAAAACACACCAAAAATGTTTATTTTTCTCTTTAACTCTTTATGGCGCTCTAATATATAATTCTTAAAGCAATTTACTTCTCCGGCACTGGTTATAAATTTAAAAATAGCATAAACTTCAAAAAAGCATTTTTAAACATAATAAATAATAGAACAAGATCCAAGGGCCTCCAGACCTTCCTTATTTTCTCAGAAATAAAATATATCAAATAATGTAGTTCTAGTATAATATACCATGCGTGTATGCAAATTTTCTAGCTTGAGCCGACGCCGACGGCCAA
Source organism: Listronotus bonariensis (assembly GCA_014170235.1). Lineage (NCBI taxonomy): Eukaryota > Metazoa > Arthropoda > Insecta > Coleoptera > Curculionidae > Listronotus > Listronotus bonariensis. The sequence continues at coordinate 48,962 of JACEGR010002169.1, read as the reverse complement.
TTTACAGGTACCAGGTGCTAAAGGTAAATAAAAATAGTACTTACTTTCTTTAAAATCTCAGTGCTGATTTTTATGTATATTTTAGAAAATATTATTCATAATTCATAATTAATACTCGTCTGATACCAGACTCATTTCGGCGGCCATAATTTATACCAGGCGCTTTAAAACTTCAAAAAAATAATGTAACTTTACTTTTAATCTCAGTCTTGATTTTTGTATATATTATTTAGGGAACTAATTCAATAATAATTTTTGCAAGGGGCCAGACCAATCAGAGGGGCCTAACTCTTCTCTTGTAGATAGTTTTATAAAATTTGTTATTAATAATTTAATTAATGATCTAATCGGTCTTTAGTTATAATAAAGAATAACGTTTACATTTATTAATACCAATAACTACCACATAAATAAAAACATACAGTGTGTCCCAGGATAGATGTTACAAGGTGACAAATAGACCAAACATTTTTGAATTTTATAACGACTTTTTTGGAAAACTGGTCCCATGGTCAAAAACTAATAAACATTTTACTTTAATTGGTATTATACAGGGCGAGTTATATCTCAGAAGTAAACTATCATTATTTTAAAAAAGGAACAATATTGTGGAGAATTTAATTTTAAGTAAAAATTTAAAGTTAAAATGAAAGTTAAAAATAAATGTTTTTGTCAATTATTTACATTACGCACTACAACTTAAATAATGGTCAAAAGAGAGCGAAATTTAAAAAAATATATTTTATTTTTATTGCTTACTCAGTTAAGTTAATGCCAATTAAAATTAAAAAAAAAAAAAGTAAATACCATTTATACACCTTTAGCACCTGGTACCTGTAAAAATTGGCCGTCGGCTCAAGCTAGAAAATTTGCATAGACGCATGGTATATACTAGCACTACATTATTTGATATATTTTATTTCTGAGAAAACTAAGAAAGGTCTGAAGGCTTTGGGATCTTGGAGTAAACTAATAACAAAATGATTGAACTTTAAACCCTATTCTTTTTTCCACTTACAGAGATTTTTTTCTTTATTTTCTTATGGCAATTTATTTAAGTAGCTTTTAAATTACTTTATTTATTTAACAGGTATCAAAAGTTTTATGAAACTGATTTTGGTTTTATCAAAATATAATTAAAAATTTAATTTTAAATAAAATAGCCTATTAAAAAACTCCCATATTTAACCGAGTAATTACCTTTTTAAATATTTTCTTTCCCCAAATTTATACACAACCAAAGACAATTATTATAGTTTAGTGAAACTATAATTGTCTTTGTACACAACACAATTTTCCAGCAGTTAACAATTGTGATAAAGGCGTTTTTGCCAAGTTATGAAGTTCAATAAATAACATTAAATTATTAAATTTGTCTATAATAAATTTTCCAAATGACTTTTTGCCTAAAAATGAAAACTAAAGATAGTTTACTCTTGGAAAATGTTTGTAATGTTTTTTTTTTATGCGAACCCTGTATACAAAATTAACATTCTCCCTTCGTAAAATCATATTTTTTTACAAGGAAAAAAAATATATAAGGAGTAACTTTTTCTCGAATTTGTCCTCTTGTAAACCCCATCCACGGACGCGGACGGTCTGTAGATTTTTTCATTATATCTTTCTCTACTCTGCTGCTTACTGCTACTGCTATAGAATTAATTGCATTAATAACTGTACGTAATGCCTTAATCGACAAGTTAGAGATTGTACAATTTGATACTCTAATTATAACTGGAGAATTGTACAGTTTGAAACACTCCGACAAATTAACTTATTTTTAATTATTATTATGGCGCAATAAATGTTCAAAAATATGCCCTTCTACTTGGATACACATGTTTAGTCTTTTTCGTATATTTTCTTGGACGTTCCTTAGCATAAAAGGTGTTATTCTCCTGCACGCGTCCCGAATCCTATTTTCCATATCTTCTGGTGTTGTAGGGATTCACATAAACACGATCTTTAACATATCCCCACAAGAAATCTAGTGGTGTTAAGTCACATGATCGAGGGGGCCATCCAATGAATCCACCTCTACCGATCCATTTCTGTGGGTAATGATTATTTAAAAATTCTCGAACTTCTGATGGTAATGCGGAGGAGCTCCATCTTGCTAACAGTTTTTGATTTGGGGCAAAATATTAATTGATTTGTATTCAGCGCTGAAAATTGCGACATCTATCTTCTTTTTGTAAAAAATTGAAGATTGTACATTTTAAAACTAGGACCCTCATATATAAACTAAATAATGAGTTTGGAAGTAGAACTTTCCCATTACAAATTTTAATTGTCTTTTGCGAAAATATCTATAGAGAATAATAGGTAAGAACTAAATTGGACTTGTCTAAAACATTACACTAATTACTGATGACGTTTTTAAAATTTTAACACCTTATAAAAATGAAAATAACTGCAATAACTGTCATAAATAACATCTATTAACTTGGGCGCTGGCAGGAAGGGACTAAAAAAGAGACTTACCTTCTTTGATCAAAATAATTTTAGTTTTCGTTAGCATATAATAATATTTTTTTAGTTTAATTAATATAAACATTATTATCATTTCATTTCGGTATAAACAGGGCCGTATTAACTGTTTGGGGCGCCCTAGGCCGGAATTGTTCGGGCCAAAGAACCTACCCCCCTTAAACTTTTTTAGAATCTCCCCTGTCTGGCGCTTACTTTTGCAAATATACTTTTTTGTACTTTTTTATTGCTTAGTAAATTTGCCACAACAAAACAATAAATAAAAATCTGCACCATTTTCTTTTAATAAAAGGAAAACAAGTGGATTGACATGAAATAATTGGATCCTAAAGATGTTATCATATTATTAGGGCATTTACATGTATTTGTCACCTTCATCATATAACACTCAAAAAAGACTTTTTATTCTAAAAATTCTTGTAATTTAGGCAAAATCACAACTGATATAACTGTTATACTACTATACTGTATACGTCCTGCAATTATTTATTATACTTTTATGAGATACATTATAAAAATGCGTTGACATACAAATCTATAATTTTGGGACATGATTATATTTGGTCAATTTATAGTAACATTTGTTGTAAAAAACCCTTTTAAAAACACGATACTTTTAAAGCACAATTTAAGTTTAATTAAAAATAGTTTTTATTTTTTAGTACACTATTTTAGTGAACAACTATACTAACTTTCCTTAGCAAAAACAAATATAAAAAAACAGAAATATGAGAAATACTTTAATGCCCACTCAGTGGCGGCTCCAGGGGTGGGCGCGGTGTGGTGAGCGCCCAACCTGCTAATTAAAGCAAAAAAGTCATGTTTAAAAAACTATCCCATTAAGATAAATTATTTAGTCAGCTCTTATTCAAGTAATTCGAATTCCTGAATAAATGATTTATAGTACAATATTAAAAATTACCAGTTATTGCGCTATGTCATTAAAAACGAATTATAGTGTAAAATTTAAATATAAAATCAAATATCCCAATAAAATGTTTAAAAAATTCCAAAGTTTTTCCACTCAGTTATGTGTATCTATTTAAAATTTTAATAACCAAATGTATATCATTTATTAACTAAATAAAATGCAGTGATAATAAACTTAAGTTTTTTGGGCTAATCGGCCGTCGTTGTAGATTTTGTTTCCTTGACGTTTCGCCAGCGCGAGTGGTGGGCATCCTCAGAAGGTTCCTAGTAGACTTGCTAAAGTGATGATATTAAAATAGTTACCACTTAATCATTTGAATGGAACTTTTTTTAAATAGAAATGGGAATCATGTAGAACATGGTTTTAAAGGCCCTTTAATTCTCTACTCAACGCCCTTTTGTTTTTGAAAATCGGCCCAACTGTTCCACACTTAGAACCGTTTGAAATTTGGCTTAAATAACCTACAAACAGTGCGGTTTTAATGAAATTGGCTTGTAAGTCTAGAATGGCCTTGCCAATTTTCAAAAACAAAGTGGCGTTGAGTAGGGAATTCAAGGACCTTTAAATCGAGGTGCTAAATGACCTTCATATCTATTTGCAAAAAAAAGTTGCTGGTTTCCCCTTGATACTAGACCACGTGACCAAAGTTATTTTAATGCCAAAAAGTAGCTTCAGTGACACCATTTTACACAAATTTTACCTGATCTCGATATCTTGGCCCATTTAAAAGTTAAGGGGAGAGAACTTTTAAAAACAGCAATGTATGTACAAATTGGAGCTAAACTTCAAACGCCTGTAACTTTAGAACGACTGGACCGATTTTCAAACATAAAATGGTGATGAATAGAAAATCGAAAGACCTTTAAAACAAAGTGCCACATGACCCTTCTTTTCATTTAAAAAAAAGTTGCTAATGCCTTCTAAACCAAAATTATTTTTATGTCAAAGAATAGTTGTGTGTAGTAAAGTGACACCCTTTTACCCGATTTCAATAACTTGTCTTATTTAAATGATAAAGGGGTGGGGGACTCTTTTAAGATTCTTACTGTATATATCACTAAAGAGGGTAGTAAGATACTTTTTGGTTTACACAGCCTACTAAGCAAACAATTTTCTTAAAAACCGTTTGTTTTATCACAAAAATTCAAAAAACCAAATATTTGGATTTTTCTGTGGCCATTATGCTGGTGTAGCTTAACTATTAAAATTGATCTTACACATAAAATTTTGGACATCAACAGGCTTTACCCCCATTAATACCCCCTAGATACAATAAATACAACTTTTTAACTGATAGGAATGTGCAAATTTTCGTGAAATTTTATGCGAAAATGTAGCCACAGTTTTTACCCAATTTGCGATGATTGCAGGTTGCAGGGGTTTTTGTTTTCAGTTTATGGGACCTTAAAATAAGCTTTTAAAATATTTGTACTGAATTTTAAAACGCCCTCTATTCATATAATTACAATATTGTACTGCAGATTTTACTGCCCACCCACTAAATTTCTCTGCCGGATATCGCCCAACTTAAAAAAAGCTGGCGCCGCCACTGTGCCCACTTTTAGAACAAATAGAGAGCTTAAAATATGTATAATTGGCTTTATTAAAAAAAATTAATACAGTCGGTCATTTCCATTTTACTTTTTATTTTGGACAGTGATATGGCTAACCTCTGATACCAAACTAATTATTACTTGTGTTTATTGACTTTTAAATTTAATTTTAATACTATTTAGTGAAATTTTAATACCCTATTTAATGATGATTAGGTATGTATTTGCCTTGAGATATTTGTTACCAGAAAGTCAAGGAATATTTTCGGACAATTAGAATAATTTGTTTACAAATTTTATACAAATATTATATATTTCATGGTAATGATCTTAAAATTGCATGTGATTCATAAAGATAAATAATAAGAAATTCCGAGGGTCGAAGATACTTAAGAAAAAACATACATGCTTGCAAAACTTTTTGAATAATGAATACTATACAGTGAGGATATTAAATCATTTTTTTCTCCGGGTATTCAAACTTCTAGTATTTTTTTTCCGGTATTCGTATTTGTATTCGAATACCGATTGTCAGTATTCGACCCAACTCTGCCCCGTGGTAAAGGAATAGAAGAGGAAATGTGTGGAAAAGGAAGTTTTGTAAAGGAGGAGACATTTTACGAATTTTTTACATTTTTTGCGTTCCCCTTTAAATAATTCTGCCGGCGCCTATGCCAGTCACCCATATTAAATAGTTATTAATTATTTACCTTACAAGTGTGGAAAAATGATATACTACAGTTACATCTTAGTGACTACAATATACCTACTACAACTTTATAAATAGATAAAGGTTGTAAAAGCACAAAAAAGAAACGTTGAGATGAAATTTTATTTTTATAATTAAATAATCTATCCCCAAAAAAGTTAAAATCATTTATAAAAAATGGTTAAAAAAATAGGTAAATTGCGTTTTTAATGCATATGCATAAGACTGTTATTGACGTTTTCTTCTGGTTTTCTACTTCCATGAAACTTGCTGGATTCTTTAATGTTCGTAATAAAATCGCATTCTCGCATTGTTTTTGCTATTGCTATTTCCGTTAAATGGTTGAAAATCTAAAATTTAGTCTGCCCCACGTTGAGCGCCAAAAGGTTGAACACGTGGCGCGTTGAATATTCAGTCTGATCGGAGAAAAAGCTTTTTGATGTAGCAAAATACCAGATTTAAAAAGTAACATGTATATATCTGCTTATTTTCATATTTTTGAAATAAAGCATCACACAAATTAATAATGTTTGCTGTGATTCTAAATTCCCACCTTTCTTGCTATGAAAAAGTACAGAATGGCGAAAAAATGTTATTTTATTTTCGTCTGTTCATCGATCTGTCAAGCTATGAACACCATTATTATCATATTTAGATTAGATTAGCTTAAGGTGGATTGTAATCCTTTAACACTGCAACCTGCTCAGGTTTATTGTGTATCCTCCATCCCTATGTTAGAGCACGCTATCCAAGCCGGTCCTATTTATTATCATATTACATATTATTAACTTTATATTTAATTTACAAGTATTTTGGCAATATTTCGTTTAAGAAAGAGATAAAAAGTTAATATTTTATGAGTTATTTTAAGATATAGTAGTTACCTAGTATAGCCTATGTATTTTAATACCAATATTTAATATAAAGTCACTTTAAAAATAATGTGATTTTTAAAGCATTAAAAAGACTTTTTAAATAATATGGACAACAACTTTTTTACCAATATTTTCCTGTGTCATTTAGCCAGGGGCGTAGCTACCGCCGTATCAATGATACGCGGCCCCAGGTCTACAGGGGTCCCCGAACGTGTGTAAGCAAAAATATCTTATTGTTAGTTGAAAGTGGTGACTTAAAAAAACCATTCCAATTATGAAAAACTAATGTTCAAATTTTATGTATTTACTAAAAAGAAGAAAGCAATGCTTAAATAAGAAAAACAATGCTTTTTGAGAGTGGAGAACTTTTTTTTGGTCTTTAATTTTTGATAGGAACAAAAATCCCAAACTAATTTAAATACGGGGCCCCTCCAAGGCACGCTACGCCACTGCATCTAGCATACCATAGGAACAACCTATGTTTTACAATTCAATTACGTACCGAACTACCAAATCGAGCTATAATTTTCTTCTGAAAAACTGTTAAACATTCATTTTTATTACAATGGTAAAACTTATGCTTTGTGCTTCGCGGAAAGCATTTGCATAGTATTAAATTCGTTTTGTTTAATGCTTAAACATCCTATTTCGCTTAATCTTTAATGCAGCTGTGTATGTTTTAATGCTCTAATATTGACATATTTTATTTACTTGCCTGACAGCATCATACGTACAATAATTATTATTATTAGTAGAAAATATATTCCAAGTTATCAATAAATAAAAAAGGTTCTTTTTAAATGTGTGTAATTTAGGTTAATAGGTGGTGCTTTTTAAACTTTAATAAAATATGATTTAAAATATTTTTAGAAAATGTTTCTCAGGATGGGTACAAAAGGGCAATGGACCAAACATTTATGAATATTAAAACGTCATTTTTGTGGAAAAACTGTTTGCATGCTCCAAAATTAATAAATCCAAAAATTAATTTAATTGGTTGTATACAGGAAGAATTGTAACTTATAATACGAAAAATACCCAAGAGTAAAGTGCTATTATTTTGTAAAATGGAGCATAATTTTATAAGTAAATATAGAAACAAAAAAATTAAATAAAAATTTAAGGGTTAAACAATAAAGTAAAAAATATATATATATATTTTGTATTACGCATTAATACTTTTTAAAATACTCGGCTTGAAAAAGCAAATTTAAAAAAAACTAAATAAGGGTTTTATACATTTTTCAAAGTTAGCCACCATGCATTATTTTTACACATATGAAAAAATCTAAAACACCTCGATTTAAATTTTTGAAAAGACACATTATTCAAAATTTGGATACTTGTTCAGTGTTATTCACTCCCTTCACCACAAAAATGTCAAAATGAAAAAGGGGTCAAATGATAAATGATCTTAAAGGACTTTATATTCTATTTTAAAAGATTTTTCTTATTCAAAATCGATTCAATAGTTTCCGAGAAAATGTACCCTAAATACCTGGTGTCTCTACCCGTATAACTGTGATATTTTAATATGTTAAATTAAAATTTGGTACGTAAGTAGGTAAATCAGCTAAATGTGCATAATTTCATGAATTTAGTTATGTTCCATTACTTCCAGTTTACCCGGAAACGACTTTAACTTTTTATTTTAAATGGGGCACATATATTTTTCTTAATTTAAATAAAAAGTGTCATTCCGTCTACCATTTGCTACTTTTTGACGTTATAACTTTTAAATATTTTTAGGTTTTGATTCAGAGTCCATTAATGCGGTAAAACCGTACATTTTGGGCAAAGAGGTCACAAAAAGTAGATGATGTAACTATCTATCGTTTCTGGCTAAATTACAAGTTAAAGAAAACAAATAAATCCATAAAATAAAGCATATTTAGGTTATATACTTATGAACCAAGTTTTGTTTTGATATGTAAAAAACTAAAAAAGTTATAGGGGCTGAAGTCACGAGGTATTTAGGGTACATTATCTCGGAAACTACTAAACCAATTTTGAAAAACCAAAGTCCGTAAAAAATAAAACTTTTAGGATAATACACTATCATTTGACCCCCTTTTAATTTATAGGGAATAGCCTTAGCTTGATTTAATTGAAATAAAATGTATAATATAAGTAAATAACTGTATTATTAAAGTTATATAATATATATAATATTTACATAAATTGTTTTTTCTGATGATCTGTCAGGTAATTTTTTATTTTTTTTTAATTTTAATACCAAAGTCAAAATTATTGGTTAAAAGTTCACAGATAATGTAATTTTTTTTTTTACATAAGACCTTGAAAAAATATTTATTTAATGAATATTGCATGGAAAAATAGACAAAAACAGCTTTAGAATATTGTTATAACAGAGTTTTAGATTTTATTGCCTGGAATATTATATTTTTAAAAGTAAATACAGTGGCGTAGCTGAAGATGTCGGATCCTGGGGCGGAAAGATAGGTCGCGGCCCATAGTTTCAATAAACCATTGTTTGTTGTTTCAAAAAAATTTGAGAGCGAAAAAAGGAATCTACAAAATGGGGCCCTTCTTTTAGTATAACATACTGATAACGTACGTCGGGGCGCCCTTTTTTTGCTACTTTTCTTCTTGGAAAAAGCTTGGAAACCCAATACACCAGATCTCACCTCTAAATTCTTCCACTAGAACATAATATACTTACAGCGGGGTCCCACTTTTCTTACTTTCTTTGTTCAAAAAAATTCACAACCAAACATTTTTTCCATTTTTAACGAACTGCCCCCCGCCGAAAGTTTATGAATTTTAACAACCATACTAATAAAAGTAAAAAGCGAATTATAGATATTTTACTTTAATATATCCAATATGTATTTAGTATTATAAAAAAATATATACCAATTTAAATTGTTTGCCGTCTAACCAATACATACGGACTAATTAAGCCATTTTTTTTATATTAAGGACAAAATAAAAGATTATATGTGAATTTTTTACTATAATAATTTACATATTAGGAAGATTCAAAAAATAAAACTTTTTTTTGTTTGCAAAAGTTGCCCAAAAGTTGAACATTAAAAAATTACAGTTAAAATTTTAATATTAAAATTGTCCGCATCTGTGTTTATATTTTCTGTTTTTTTCACCTTCTGATTTTTATTGCTAGTTTGTCGTGTGTCATAAAAAAATATATTAGCTACGTTTTATAGAGAATTGAACGCTCAAAAAAAAGAATTTTTATAATTTTTCGCAGAAGATATTAGTTTAAGAGGTATTTGGGGTCAAAATTTAATTTGAAATTTTATGGCATTTTTATTGTCAAAGAAAACTTTTGAGTCTGCTAAAAAGAAAATATATTTTTTAACCATCTTACAGGCTGACTTTTTTCTATGTTTAGTACAGGGATCTCAGTAACCACAGCAGCTACAAAGGTGGTTAAATGGGAAAAGAACTGAAGTTTTTAGAGCTAGTTCTCACTTTTTGTTTTATCAAAAAAAAATGGCTTATGCCACGATACTAAGCCGACGCGGCTAGCGTAGAGCGGAAAATGTGAGAACGCTGTCTTTAATCTTTATGGGAGAATTAAAAAAAAACTTGTTATTTTAAATCAGTCTGCTGCAATTTTTCAAAGCGAAAAAGCCCTGCCGCTGGCCGCTCGAAACGAACAAATATTATCCGCGGGCATTTTTAAGGCATGGAAAACTGGCCTAAAATGGCATATTTAGGTAAAATAACACAATTCATAATTTTTTAATTTCCCGCCTTAGCAGATACCTCTTAAACGTTTTGAAGCGTGTAACATGATCACTGCAGTTAGTACCGAAAATACTGTACAGGTGCATGTCCCTGATTTTTTTTTGCACGACATTTCAAGTTTAATTTTCAATTTACCAACCGCAAAATAATTCTAATCAGTTTAGAAGCTCTGTGTTTTTGCAAAGTTAGATAGTTTTGTTACAAATTTTGTTATTTTTACACTGAAACACAATAATTTGTCTACCTTTGTTTATAAATATGATTACTATAGGTTTATTTATACTTTCAAAATTTAGACATGTTTGCTTACTTCTCGTTTTTGGGTAAAATGACATACATGTAATAAGTGTGACATACTATTTTAAAGTGTTCGTTAACTTAAAAAACTTTTTGCTTGGTAAATATAAAATGAAATCGACACGCCAAGGTTGTTCAAAGTGGGCCCATGCTGAATGCGCTTAGCCTCCTCTAGAACGAAGATATTATCCGTGAATTTTGTTGTCATATTAAAAAACCGTCAAAATTATTTACATACCTTGAATTTAAGTAGTTGTAGCACACTCACAAAAACATTAAGCAAATGGTTGTTAATTATAAACTTTTTTTAAAAAGGTAAATAAGAGTTGTTGTTGGTGCAGTCTGTCCCAGTAAAAATCCATTTTTATTCGCTGACAACTGTCAAAATTGTGTAGTTTAAAGTGCTTTTAAATTACCATCCATTAAATGAATCCGCCGAACTACAGAACATATCTTCAAAGAAATTTGGACATATCCAGGGCCATATTAACCGTTTGAGGCGCCCTATCTGGCGCCTATTTTTTCATGGCGCCCTAGGCTGCAGCCTAGTAGCCTAATGGATAATACGGCCCTGGGCATAGCCAAAGACGTTATTTTTAAGCAACAAGTGGACAATTCCGGATTTGTTTGATTGCTGCTCTAAAAATGAAATTGGAACTAGTTTTTGCCCCAAAGTCTTCAAATTGGTACTTAACATTTGATTCCCACCTTTAAAAACCCCATTTTTCTATTTATTTTACCAATTTTTTTATAAAATTGTAAAGCTTCACTTTTAATCGCAGTAGTCTTGGCGGCTGCGATCGAAATGATTAAAAGTAAAGCTTTGCAATTTTATGGAAAAACGGCTAAAACAAATAGAAAAATGGGATTTTAGAGGTGGAAATCAAATATTGAGTACCAATTTAGCTTTCAATCAAGAATTGAATGCAAAAAGAAGGGGCAATAGTAAATTCAGGCTAGTTTTGGCTATCAAGTCTGATGAACAATAACTCGAGAACAAAACGAGTCAAAAAAATCTTTTAAATTTGTAATCAGCGCCCCAAAAACCCCGTAAATAAAATTTTATTAAAATCGGCGATGCGTCCAGTCTGTAAATAAATAATTACCAATGTTTTAATAGAAATAAGTTTTAAAATTATTTAATGTATATGTTTATTCTTTATAAAACGTTTGAAATTGTCTTTTGAAGGTATATGCCATTTTAACCTAAACTATTGTGTCATTTTATCTGACAACGTTCTGACACCATGCCTAAAATGACATACTTTGAGATATTATGAAAAATAGGAGTTATATTTTTTTATATGCTGGATTGGGTAAACCTTGGCTTAAGTAATGACTAAGAATAAGTTATAAAGGCACTTTACCATTTGTTATAATAAATCGCATTATTATTTTTTAAAATATAGGCAAAAATTTAAAAATTGTTATAATTTTAGGCCATTTTTCCCTACATATATAAATTAAACTTTAAACGTTTAAAGACGCTGCTTACCACAAAATATTGTAGTCACTACCGACAACATAAAGAGATTTAAAACTCGCTCGACGCTTACGCTTTGTTATCGTGGCCGAGACCTAACTAGATAAAAAATAAAAGTTTTTATTTTTCAACTTTTTGCCTCTGTAGCTTACATCATATTCATTATAGAAAAAAAGTGTAAAAAGAAAACTCGTAGATATTATTCTTCCTAATATAAAGGTTAAACCTAATTTAGAATGATATGTATTAAAATCTTTTGTAATAATTAGAATCAGGGGACTTCCGTAATAATGTTATTACTAATTTATATAAAAATCACTTTTTATTTTTTTTCTTTTATTTTAATGTCGATCTCTATTTATTAATCTTTTGATTTAAAAGAACCCAACTGATAGTCCAAGAGCCCGTAAGCGGCAGAACTTAGCCGTTTTGTTAAAGCAGGAAGTTTGCCAGCACATGCTCCCAACATAGGTAGAAGCGATAGGAAACTATGAAGTTTGACGCATAGTACCACATAACATGGTACATGGTACCTATTACAAGATATTTCCTTAGTGAGTTTTAACAATTCCAACCCATTAACAGACAAACATTTTGGGTCCATTTTTTTGTTATTTACCAAGAGATAACAAAAAGTTTTATACAAGATTTGTTAGTTTTCCAAGTAGGCATATCTAAAAATATTTCGATATATACAGAGTGTCCCAAATAAGGTATGACTCTGAGGTTATTGTTTTATGTTTTTGGACAACTCCGATAACATCAAAATATTTTTAGGACATGCCCATTTAGAAACTCTACAACTCGTAAAAGACTTTTGTCATGTTTTGTTAAATAACAGAAATATTGAATTTCATTGGACCATGAGGCCACACAAAAAGCTTTGTTTGCCAAGGAGTTGGAACTGTCAAAACTGTCTACCCACTGGGAAATATATTTTAATGGTTACCCAAGTAACATATGTATATTAAATTCAGCTTTTACAAAATTACGAAAATTATGTTTTAATTAATTACCTTTCGTACCTGGTACCTGCCAAAGCCACTATGAGTCAAACTTCATAGTCTTCCATCGGTTCTACCCAGGTTGGGAGCATGCGCTAACAAAATGACAAAGGTCTGCCGCTCACGGGTTCGTACTCTATAAATTATACGTATCTTTGAATGCAGAGGTTTACCTAATCTACGTTTATTGTTTTTTAGGGGCTGCGTATCGAAATTAATTAAAGATACAAAGTTTGGAAGTAAAATAGTTTTACATGTTCGAAAGCATATTGATTGCATGTTACTGTTTTTTAAGAATAATATTTTAATTTGTACATATTTTGTATTTTTCTGCAAAGCGTATTTTTACTTAACAAGCAATATTTCTCTCATGTACGTTTATAACGGAAAACATAGATGACTAACCTGTAATGATAGGATATTGACCTGACTTCACGCCCTTAGAATTACGCCTCCTGAATTAATATGCAATTTTGCATCTCTTGATTTTATTATAATTATTATAACTGTACAACTACAAATACCACAGAATTATGATGTATTTTTAAAATATCAATACTGTTTTTAACGGGAAAAAGGTTTTAACTTTAGCTGCTGTAATCAATATTTCTTGTGTGGGCCGTAACAGAAAAAATCATGCAGACTAATGAAATTTCATTTTTCTACGACTGTTAAAAAAGCAATGTTTTTGATCATTATATTAAAAATAAATAACTTCTATTTAGGACACTACTGAAAGAGTTTAAAAAATAACAAGTTTGTGAATGCTTTAAGTGTGTTTTTATACTTTGAATTAGTGTTTTGTTTAGCGCATTATTACAGACTTATACAGTGGCTTCCAAAAATATTCGGACACAATACTCATATAGTTTTGGATATTGATAAACACAGAAAATTATAATTAAAAAGTATTAATTAAAAAATATATATATTCCTGTAGTAAGTTATCAACTGAGCATTTAAATAATTAATAGAGAAACAGTATGGTCAATATAAAATAGTAAATGGCAAAACACAAATATTTTAGTCAAAAAAATATTCGGACGTGAAAATAAAAATAAATTTAAATATATCGTTTTACAAAAACTATTATTTAGTATGACCCCCACTTTTTACCACTTCTTGTAAGAGTCTATGCATAGATCAAACTAACTAAACAATTTTAAGGGTCACGTTTTTTACGTTTTCTTTACAACTTGTTTTTTAATATTTCTGTATAAAATATTTTCTGTTTTTTTTTTTTAAATTTGATTTCGAAATAATGCCAGGCGTTTCAGTAGGTTGTGGTCTCTGATGAACTACACACCTACATTATGACAGGGCCACCTCCGTGTTTAACAGTTGGACAGACATTTTGTCTTTTTAGCTTCTCCATTATATCTATTTTTCTGATGTAGCGACGGATGGTTTCGTTACTCACTACCTTGTAACAATGGTTTTCTAAAAAAGTTTTGAGTTTAGAGCCACTAATTTTAAGGTTTTGATAAGCTTTTTTATAATTAATCGATTAGGTCTCTTTAGTCTGATTTTTTGGGAGAATTATTTTTATTTTTATAACTCTATATCAAGTGTACTGAAGCAAAGAATTAAGCAATTTTTTTAAAGGATCTACATTTTTGTAATAAAATATAACTAACTGTTTTCAAAACTGACATTTTTGGGGGAAAAAAAGGTCCATTTTATACTTACCTTGAAATAAACTTAAACCGGCTACTGCTAATTTAATAAAAAATAATACAAAAATACTTCTCACATTATAAAATATCAATATTATTTATCCGTTTTTTATCGACTTTTACTAAACCGTCAGAATATTTTTGTGTCACAGAAAATAGGTCCGAAGCTTTTAATTAAAATTCTAGGATTCAGTTGACATTTTTAGGTTGTTTTGGAATAAAATAATTATTTGGGAGTTGGACTTAATTATTATAAATAGGAATTCAATTCCTGGTTATATGTATAATATGTTGTATATAAAAGGAAGTTTCGGTCGTGTCCGAAAAATTTTGGAGCCACCATGTACATACTGCATGAGCAAGCAGTTTTGGTACATCGGCCAGTAATAGAATAACAAAACAGCTATTAGTCACGCATGTTTACATGCCGGTGTTTAGT
Source organism: Listronotus bonariensis (assembly GCA_014170235.1). Taxonomy (NCBI): domain Eukaryota; kingdom Metazoa; phylum Arthropoda; class Insecta; order Coleoptera; family Curculionidae; genus Listronotus; species Listronotus bonariensis. Next base: position 33,770 of record JACEGR010002169.1, on the reverse strand, counting down.
TAGATTGTCTCTTTTCCTCACATTGCGTATGTGTTATGTTAGTTAGCTCAACCGGTATAATAATTGCTTAATTAATATTATCCAAACTTGAAACAAACGCCCGAATTCTCAACAACATAACATTTATTCCGTACTACCTAATACATCAAAACCCGAGTTTCGATGTTATCCCATACGAGACCCAGCATAAACCAAAAACATATATCTTACAAAAGTACGTAAGATCTGCATAAAAATATAGCTCTGCGGCTAGTAATAAAAAATTAAGCTAATTAGGTACTGCGATTTTATAAAATTGTAATTTTAATATTTAATTACTCCGCCTCTCCTTTATTTCACAAGCGAGATATGTTTCTTTTACGTTCGACAATATATGGTACAGTAGGTACGGTATTTGAAGACCCACGAAGACTTTCATAAATATTTCTTTTTTGTTTTTCTTGTAAAAGAATAATTTTAAACAGTGCAAAATGTAATACTCCTTAGGTATTTCATATTGCTTGCAATGTAGAAAAATAAATAATTCAGTTTTAAGTACTTCGACGAGCGCGACCTACGAAAAATGTAACTACTGTCTAATTAATTTAAAAACATGTCTAGAATCTAAGTACCGTTACACATGAGACGTAGGAACGCCCTACGCCCATACACCCTACACCTGATGCATTGAAAGTAATATAACCTTAAGGCCTCGGGCACGATATCCAGCGTCAGCGTTGAGCGGCTAATTAAAAAAAAAAACAAGTTTTTTAATTCTGGCATAAAGATTAAAGACAGCGCTCTTAAATTTTCCGCTTAACGCTAGCTGCTGACGCACTTAGTAGCGTGTCTGATGAGGTCTTATGCAGGCGCGAAGCGGCCTATATTACTTTCAATAAACAACTTTTGTTAGGCGTAGGGTGTAGGGCGGTCATACATAAGTCTGATTTGTAACGGCCCATATTTTTTTATAGGGGTAGCTGAAATTAAAAAAAAACATTGTTTAACATTAACCGACAAAACTATAGAGGGGGTAGGTATAGGTTTAAAATTATGTTTTAATGAAAGATGCAAGAATAGTGGTTAAGGAAGTTATTAGATATGTACAATGTACATTCAACGTTGAAAGAAACAAAGACAATTTAAATTGTGTTTTGCTTCTTTAAACGCTATTTTTCAACATTAACCCCTCCCCTCCAGGAACGCCACACAGACTGCGCTTCTTTGCTACACATCGTCATTAACTGTTCTTTTTAATTTAAACGTATTTTAGAAACTATTTACTTTTGGGTAGTTATTTTTTAATTTATTTTAAAATAATAAAATTATAGAAACTTTCCTATAGATAAATTGACTTACCTATCAAAAGTCGGCTTTTCAGATAGTTTTTTAAGTGTATCTTAAAAATAATTTCATACAATGAACACCCGAACTTGCCGCGAACCTTCAAAACTTGAACTAAATATTGCGTACATATAACCAATCATTGATTAAATTCATAGTGTATTTACCTTTGACCCCAATGAATATCACTTATTTTACAATGATACAAAAGAATATTTTATTTAGGTTTAGAAACCAGATCACGTTTAAATATAATAAATCAAAATACGAGGAAAACACGTCATTTTTTACAATAAAAGAAAATTCTTATTCCACCACTGCACTGTTGCGAATTCTAAATCTAGTCATTTAAACATATAATTGTTTTAGTATTATTGAAAATTATAATTTATTTTTGTTATTTTTTTTAAGTTGTTCTGTGAATAACAAAAAAATTATAAATTTCCCATGCAGTTTCTCCTTGTTTAAGTGATACAGTTAAAACAATAGAAAACTATAAACATATCTTTTAAATTATAAGAAATTTATTATGTTTGTACAATTCGAAACTTAAAATAATTCTATATGGTGACTAATGTCCTCAGCTCATTGACCTAGTATATTTTAAAAAGATACTAGTTCGATGCCTCACTGTCAGTTTTGGCCCGCGTCATGGGCGTAGCCAGGTACCGGTAGGGGGCAACTGCCCCCTAGCCGTGAACAAAATTTATAACTGTTAAATTTGTACGTAGATTTAAGGACTCCGAAACGACAAATACATTAAAAAATATAGGTTGTTTCTTAATAACGTTTAAAAAAATTAAATCATCAAAAAAAGGTTATATGAACATAAGTCCGAAATGCATTATTTCCAAGTTACATAAGTCGTATTTTTAATAATTTGTTTAATTTAATGTTTAATTTATTTGAATATTTTTGACAAAAATATATACCACTAACTTTCTTTTATTTTTTATATTTTATTTAAATTGGCATAATAAAATTACATTTTTTTTGTTTCTTGCTTCGTTATAAAAAATCTTTATTGCATATCCCTGAACAACTCAAAAAACATGTTTTAAAAACACTTTATTTAGTAAAATTTGTTAGTTTAGATGTTTTTATTGTTTACTTTATTTAGCATTTGTTGGTGCTACTACCTAATTTTAAGTAAAAATTATTAAAAATATTTTTTTATGTTAGTGGTCCGAAAAAAAAGCTGTATGTTTTATTTTTCTAATAAAACTACAAAAAATGCACAAAAGCCAGTGACGTGCATTTTTTTGTTAGAAATATTTATTTGTTCAGGTGCCATTCGCCACTGGACTTAATAAAAGGCTACATAAACCTTTTGCAGCTACAATTCATTGCCAAAGTTTATTAAAATCGGATGATTGTGATAAAAATTTGAAGATTTTATTTAAAGTTTTCCACCTTTTATCTTAGAAATCACTTAATAAATTAATAATGTATTGTCTGTAAAAAAGTTATGACCATTATTTTACAAATTTTACCTAGTATGGAGAAGTAAAAAACAAATGAATAGAACGGGGAAAGACCCGCTATATAATTACTTTTCTTCTGCCTGTCCCCCCTAAACAGAATCCTGGATATGCCCATGGCCCGCATGGTTTAGTATTGAAAATAGAATTCTATCTTCTATATAGGGCAGTATATAGGGCAGTGTAAAAGTTTTTAGATGTACTTAAAGCACCCAGAAGCAAAATAATTACCAACATTTCTTTTTAATTTACAGGGTGTTTCAAACTTACCCGACAAACTTTAAGAGCTAATTCCACAATAAAAAATATGAAAAAAACTTCATATGAAATATGTCCTAAACGGCTTGGTTAACTACAGGGTGTTATTTTTATTTTAATTGTGTTTTTTTTATAATATCTTTTATACTAATTAGATATTTTAAAAAAATTTGAGGGACGCCTCCTATGCACTAAAAGACATTTTATGTCAGTGTCGTCTGTATGTTCTATTTAAAAAATGGTACGCCACTGCATTTTTAGAAATAAAAATATTTTTAAATTCCCATTAGGTTAGTTTAACTAGACTATAGCCTAGAGCGCCCCCACAATTCCGGCCTAGGGCGCCCGAAACAGTTAATAGGGCCGTGAGCCCAGGAGACTCTGAATATAAAATATAATATTATTTCTTTAGTATACAATTTATTGCCTCTATGTCAATTTACATGTTTTGCAGAACCATTTTAAATTAATGTCTAGCTATTTAAAATGCAGTCTAAAACATTTAATTTAAAAATAGAAATAACCTTTAAATTTTTGACACACCCTGTACAATGTCAGGTCATGTATATAAAAAAACAGATTTATTTAATTAAATATGCATTTAAAAATAATACAACATGCACAAAATAATTTTAAAAATGTGTGTATTTAAAATGTTTCACGGCTTTATTATTAATTAGACAAAAAAATAGTGATAAACTAGCATGGGCGCCAGGAGGGGATGCAAGGGGTGCACTTGCACCCCTAGCTTTGGGATAGTTACAAAAAATGTATGAAAAAGTACGTATTGTTAGGTCAAAATCAAGGATTCTCAGCTCTTCTAAAGTTTTTACACCTCATTAGATTTTATATAGGAATACAAGAGGATGTGTACGGAAAAGTACTTTTTGAAGGTAAACGTCTCCCTTTTTCAAATTTTATTTTCTTAGTCTTCAAAGTCACTTCACTGGAAGTCATCCTCCCAGCGCCCATGTATACTAGTACTGAAATCATAGCTTAGTGCTGTAATGTAGAGTAAAATAATAAAAATTGGCATTAAACAGGGTGACTTAAAAACTTATCAATCAAACTGTCAATTTTTTTGTTCAATCAGTCTTTTATCATTATTATTTATAGAATATAGGCATTACCAGTAATATAAAATATTTTATTTAAAATAACTTACTATTTAACAAATTATTAAAATAGATTATTAATAACAAAGTTAACTAATTCACAATACAAAATTATTTCTTTACAAGACCAAATGAGTTAAGCAACTTAATGTGATCGACATGTCCATCAATAACTGGATACCAATCTTTTCCAGTGTAGTCAATTTCCGGCAAAAGTCCGTCATACTCTTTCGGCAGATGAGTGGGTGGAATGAACTTATGAAGAGAAGACATTTTGGAACCATGAAAATGAATCTGAAAAATAAAATATATGTTACAATGAATGATAAATACAACTATTGGGTTGATACCTATTCTAAAACGATTTTTTTGGTTAAAAAGGTTTTGTTTTCCTTTTTTTTGCTATTTAAACAAAAATAACATATTCTATATTTTATACTTAATGTTATAAATAAAAATAATGTCTTTTTAGTGCCCTGAAGAAGGAAATAAATTTTCCGAAACTATATATATATATATATAGCGTAAAAATAATCGCTTTTTATTTAGGCTTAAAATTGCAAAAATCTTATTTTATCAAATAAATAAAAATCGTTTATTTATATTTTTGTAAAATACCTATTTAAATTGCAAAAGAAAGTAATAGAAATTTTAACATTTTGTTTAATAAGTCGTTACCTCTTCGGTAACTACTAACATGCATTTAAACTTAACTTACTAATGTTTGTATTGTTTGTATATATAAAAAAACATTATTTATGAAGAAAAAAACCATTTATTTTATTTCACATTTTATATTCCATAATAATTATAAGCTATAAAAAATTTTTTTTTGTTAATATAAATGCCTTTTAACAAAGTAGTTTCAAAAATATATTGTTCCAATTATTTTATTTTTCAAAATATTATTTTCTCAATTTTGAACCACCCTGTATATTATAGTATAGTTTTTATTATACCTTTCCGAATTTAAAAAAAACAATAATTTATATGAAGAATAACTTGCTTTTCAAAGTATTAAGAACACAACTTTTTACAGGCATAGTTAAGTCCATCCGTGGACACACTGTATATAAACAGATAAAACATACGCAAGGTGTTACAAAATGTTCTTATGAAATTTAAAGGGTAGATTTTACTATTATAAAAATAAAAAAAAGTTTGTATAAACATGTGTCCGGAAATGCATTGTTTTCCAGAGACAGTGCGTTAAAGCTCTTAAAAAAAAAGGTTTTTTTTTATAAATATTCTAAAAATTCTTTATGCAATTTTAATAAAAATTGGCTGTGTTACTTGTATCATTAAAAGGCTAATTGAGTTCAAACTTTATTAAATTTATTTAGTCCAGTGGCGTCCCAAGAGGTACATTAATAAATATTTCTGACACAAAAATGTATAACACTGACTTTTGCAAATTTTTTATTTTATTTAGATTAGAAAAGTAAAAATACACATATGTGGTTGAGTTGAGACTTTTAAATTTATGTCCTATAATTTGGTTGTATCATATTTTAATTCGAAATTATATTGTAGTTCTTTAGTACCATTTAAACTTACCCTGCCTTTCAATTTTTCCTTAATAAAAGGTTTAAAAATCTGCCAAACCATATTAAAAACAAATGGTTGTTTAACCATATGAACTTCCTTAAGCCTAAGAGGCATAGCGTCTTGAATAAATCCTAACAGTTTCATACTGAAAGCTGGAGTCAGTGATTTGACCTAAATAGAAAATAAGTAGGTATAAAAATACAAAACATAACAAATTAACGGTGTGACCACCGATTTGGTATACAGAGTATTAAAAAATAAATGGACAAACTCCCAGCTTTACATAGAACACATAAAAATAATGACAGGTTTCTTTACTTTTTCTAAAGCACCTCTTTTCTGAGATTAGTACCCTTAAAAACGCAGCTGAAAATTTATCTTTCTTAAATATCTTTTATAGTACTTGGTATAATGAAATAATGTTTTAATAAAATATTTATTAGCAAAGACTAATAAGAGCTAATTATTTTTACCCCTATATATTAAAGAAATAAAATCCGTTTTTAGATAGCATAAAACAAAGGTTAAAAACAAAGGTTTTCCTCTAATATCAATAAATTATAGCTTTTTTAAATTAAAAAAAAACCTTTTGCTTAGCTACATACGGTTGTATTTAATAGTTTGTACATCGGTTCTACACCGGCTTCATCTAAAGCTGCGTCCAGACTTGTAACAATTCGCCAAACATCTGTCCAAATAACTCAACCTATTTACGCGCTTCTTTAATGCAAAAAACACACAAGCTTCTAATCACCGTGGAATCACTTCCCAAGCCTTTGGACGACGCGAATTCCGTCCACGTCCACGTTCCCGCTGTGTGGGGCTATGTAGCGCGCTATTCGGCGCGGCGAATTGTTGCAGGTCTGGACGCAGCTTAATATTTTGCCTTATTTAACTCTAATTAGTAAATATTGTGTAATCCTTTCCAAAGCTGCAACATTGTTTTTTATTGTTTTGACTGTCGTAAAAAAATCCTTTCTGATAGTTTTTTTATTGCTAATTGCAACTAAATAACTGGTTTTTGCTACAACGCTCCAATTTATTCGAATCCAACCGAAGTACCTTTTTCCGCATTCTCTCAAAAAGTAGAATCATTTGAGCTTTTTTTTAAATTAAATTGATAGAGTGAATGAAAGTAAGTAAGTGAGAAAATAATCTACAAAATCAAGAAAACGTTTTTTTAATTTGCCACAGGAAAAAATATATTTGCATTTGAAAAGTACTAATAATTAGTCGACCGCAGTGAAAAAACTACTCCCTTAAAAAATAAATCATAAAAATAAATAAGTTAACATTTTTATTTCCTTTCAATCATATATACAAGAATATTTATTAAAATTATTAACAAATAAATTTTTACACAACAATATTTTTATCAAAAAGAAAAAAGATTTTTTTATAATCTAAGGTTTATCTTTAAGTTTTTATGTGGTTTTTCAGATGTTTATATATTTTTACCTGCATTAAACAGTTTTTTTACTTTTTTTCTTATTTTACTAATTTTATTGTTTATAATTTTTTTAATCAATTATTTAAAAAAATCTTTTAAAATATCAAATTCATTAAATAGATATGATTTAAAAAAACCTGTTGCAAATTTGAAAAAGATGGTCTTTGTTGATTTTGTAGATTATTTCACGTTCTGTTGATATTATTTCAAAAAATGTTTTTTAAACTATTATACTTATTTTTTGGGGCATATTTTATTTTTTTACGACCCCTTGCAGCAATTATTAGTATTTTGACTATAAAAATTTGTTGTATATATCAAAACACGCATTTAATAAAAAAAAAGAAAGGGCTTTTTATATTTTATTTATATTTACAAGCTTCCATGATCGGACTACAGAACTAGTACAAGTGGACTTCAAAAAACAATGTTAAACATACCTGTTTCATTCCTAAACCGTCATAGTCCATAATTACTACAACTCCATTAATTTGTGTTGCTTCTTCAAGCAGCGCAGCTTCATGGATCAGGTAAAACAATCGAAAGATTTGGTCAGTAGTTACTTTAGATGGATCCCATATAGCTAATAAATAAAAACAAGATTAGCAAAAAACAATTTAGGAACATATTGATTTAATAAAAAGTACCAGAACTCTTAAATAACTTTAAACTTCTATAGAGCTACATTTACCAAGTTTGGTATCGGGAAAGTTTTGGGAAAGTGAAATATAATAAAAAATCAACACTGTTGCTACATGTATTTTTCATATTTTTGTAACGGAATGCCCCATTTATTTTTATTGCATTAAATTGAACAGCTTAAACTTAACAGGCTTCTAAATGTTTAAAATTTCTGTCTCTATTAGTTGCTTAAATATAGTAGGATTTAACCAAAAGATCGATAACACCTAAATATTTTTGAAACATGCACTACAGCTATGTGTACAAAATTTCATCATTTGGAGTTTTGTATGCATGCCTAATTGAACAGTAATATCACCAATGTTTCTAGATTTTAATGAAAATCCAGTGTGGCCAAAACAAAGAAATGCAAAATTTTGCATCAACTGGTAATATACAGGGTAAGTTATAACAAAAATATGAAAAATGAACTGGGTCATATCTCTGCAACCAGTAAAAATTAAATTTGGAAAATTTGCAATTTTACTAAAGTTGGGAAGGCAATTTTATTGCAATCAAAATAAGTAGGACATTTCATTTAAAATCCAACATTATTACTTGTTCTGCAAATCTGGAAAAGCTGACAACAATACTGTTATCACTGTTTAATTCAACTTACCTAAAAACCTCTAAATCCTGAATTTTAAACACGCAGCTTAAGCGGGTTTAGGGATATTGGAACACTTTTATACTTTTTACAAAAGGAAATTGGTGTTGTCATATCTTAGCAACTAGTAAAAAATTAAATTAAAAAGATTGTAAACTAAATAGTTTATTGCGATAAAAATAAACTTTGGCATCCCATTACCAAAAAAAAAACGAAAAAAATACGAGTAGGACAAAACTGGGAAATCTGGCAACGATGCCGAAATCACTATGAAGTCGATGTAAATGCAGCTTAAGCGGTTTAATAGATATTTAGTATAGTACTAGTACTTTTTACTAACCAAGAATGGTAGCTATACTTTTTTCATAAATTACATATTTACTTTATTAGGTACTTCCCCATTTATGTTTTAATTGCTTTACAATTAAACTAAATCCGAACATTCTGATATAAAACGCATCCTACACTCTTAAAAATGGTAAAAATCAGAAATATCAGTATAATCAGACAGGTTCACTGTAGTGGAAACATAGGAAAGCGAATTGACTTACATTCGCCTGACTCGAGCGAGTGTAAACTAAACTCGCAGAAACAATTTGATGAAATTGTGGAATGTTTTTTATTACATACTGAGATTTCGTCAAAGCGGATAGTAGTAAATTCATCAGTTCCCTGCCTATGTTTCTAGTAGCGTGGACCTGCCTTTATAATATAGTTAACAGAGTAGCGGGAAAAACATTCATCCAGAAAATAAGTACATTTTTACAATCTTTACGGAAAAGGTTTTTAAAGTATTTCTTTATTATTTTTTTTTTTTGTATGAACTACGAAAATTACAGCCACCTAAGCAAGAAAAAAATAATTACCCATATATCAACATAAAAAAATACATTAATTTTGATTTAGTTTTAATTTAAACACATGTCTAATGCACACAATAAGGGAGAAAAAATAAAATATTATTGTTAATTTGGTGCCTGTTGTAAACTTTGCTGCAGTTTTGCGTGTTTTTAACGCGCTTTTATTCTGTGGATTTTTAACATGGTAAATACTCTGTAATATTTAAAAAAAACCTACCTCCACAGCGCACAATTAGGATTCGCCTCCCTTTGTGGTCTCTGTCTTTTAGTACGTTTACTACATCATATTCGGTAAAAGCTTCTTTCTCGTCGCTTGGAAGAAGGTTGTCTAAAAGAGCTTTATGCTTTTCCTTAAAGTCTGCAATTCTCTTCATCTGTAACAAAAATAGACTTATACAAGGTAAGTCAAAAGTGTATCAAAAAATCTATAAGACTTGAGAAAAATGTACCTATATATGAATTTATGGAGTATTTAAGAAGTTTTATCAAAGTGTCCAAGGAGGTTTTACCAATAACATTGATTATTACTATAATGTAATTACCGTAACATAAGGTAGAGTAAAAAAATATTAAACATTACCTCTAACTAAAAGTTTTTTTATTTATAAAGAGTACACCCTGTATCTCGTATTATTAATTCTGTTTTTTTGAAAAAGACATAAAAGGCAAAAATAAATGGGCAATAAATAAGTATTTGTGCGATACAAAATTATATTTTTGAGGTATATACATTTGTTAATTTATTTAAAAAAAAAACAAAATTATACCTGTAAAGTTACTTTTTAGCTTTCATTCTTTTTTATTATTTTATCGTTTACAATAAAAGTTTTTTTTTAAGCTCTCCGGACTTTCCATTTAACCGAAAATTACTTAAATTATTTTTTTCTCAGTTTTTAATAATATTTTACCTTTTATCCTAATTATCATGATATCATGAAAGCTAGCAGCGGACTGGGCCACACCGCCACTTCTTGGAGCCACTTACAGAGATAAAGTGAAAAGAATTTTGATAATTTTTGGCAGATGGAAAGTTCTTAGGGCGCTGATTACGAATTTGTTAGAATTAGTCGGTAACGTTTTGTTTTCGAGATATTTATCATCAAATTGAACAGAAAACAAATATAAATTCACGATATTTCCCCACATAAGTTGCAACAAATATTTTTTTAAACTGTTTTTGAGATGTTTTAGACTAAAATAATACCAAACTTAACCATTTTTATATACAAAAGAATTTTATAATTGTGTAGGATCTATGCATTGTTGCTGTTTGGTATTACACAAGTATAATTTACATTTATTGACTTATTCTAATCTATTGTGTTAAAAAATGTATTACCATTTTTTGCATTCAGGTAAACTGCGAGCGATCACTATCAACCCTAAAAATTTTGAAGACGAGGCTAAGGTTAGCAATCCAACAAAAGTTGTTAGATTCTAAATAAATGTAGAATAAGATGTATTTAAAAAAATCTTGAAATTAGAGAAAATTTAGCCTGTACTTTAAGTAAATAGGTTTAAAAGTTCTATGTTATTTCCCTTACTGCATACATTAGAGTCAGCACAAAAAGTCATTATACACCATTTCGAGCAACACTTACTTTGTATGTATTTTTATAATATAATTAGTCAAATTACTAAGTCTACAGAAAAACATAATAGAGTTTTAATATTTAAAACTCTCATGTTTTTATATGTTTGGTTAGTTTGCCTTATTATAGTGGAAGGATACTTTTGTGCTAACTGTATATATTTTTTTAAATTTAATTTAAAATCTAACTACCAAATATTTTTTCTACCAGGAGGCTATTTTGAACTTTTGCCCGGTGGGTAAAATATACCCAGTCCGACACTGCTTATTATATAGGATATGGGTTGAACCCGGTACATTTTGCAACACAAGAAACTTAGGTATAAACACAGATCTTAATTGTAATAATAAAGATAATATTTAATTCTTGCAACAAAGTGGCTGGGTTGATTTAAATAAACAATTTAAAAAATTGGTACAGCTGATAATTCTGACGTTTGCAAAATAATCTATTTACAAATAATTAATAATAATAATTTACTTATTCCATTAGTGTAAAATATTTTAAATAAAGTGATCTTTATTATCGTAATGTAATATCACTTAACTAATATAAAACGATATGTAGGTACTTGAACATTTTATTCTTTATTTCCAGACATGTAAAAAAACTATACTTATTTTTAAAAAAGGGTATACTTACTCGTCATTGTGGTTCGCAATTTAGTTATAAATGTAGCAGTTGAGTAAAGCTGCACCCAGACTATGTAACAAAACATAGTTTTATAACAATGTTATACAACAATGTTTTATAACTTTATTTTTTTAAACGTGCATCCAGACCAATGACTTTTATCCTTTACAGGAGACGAAACTTGTTTACATTTGATTACGATCAGACATTAAAAATTTCTCTGATTTGACTGGACTATTTGCTTCCAAGAGAATTTTGCTTAAGTGATAGGGCAAGCGCTAGTGCCATCACTTTTGCTATTTTATATAAAGTCTTGGCTTTTGCCATGCTTGCATTTATTTAATACAATTTTTACTGGCAATACTAAGAATATCGTCTAAACTTTAAGGTTTTTTAGGTGAGCATAAACAATATTCAAAATAATTTTCACATAAATGTAATGAAAGTAAAGAATATTTGTGTCCAATAATAATAAAAAATTTGAATGCTCGTTCGCTAAAGGTTAAAGCACACTAGGCGCTTAGGTCCCGGTACTCTCACGGACCGATCAAATATTTTACATGGATTTTGAAAAAATGACCTTGAATGATATTGAAATACCATGTAAGATATGTAATCGGTCCTTGAGCGTACCGAAACCTGAGCGCCTAGTGTGCTTTGACTTTAGAAATCACGAACTAGTTAATGCAATGGGTATTATCATATTCAGTCAGTTCATTTAAAAGTAAAGTATGTGTAGAATGGCGAATGCGCAACCGAATGTAAACGTTGGTAAAACATCAAGTCTTTTAAAGGAATGCATATTATTTTGTATGATTAATAGATTAGAATACTTTTAATACCATAATAATTTGACATAAAAAGATTATGATTTTCAATTTATTATTTAAAATATTCTGAATTTACCATGTCTAGTTAGTTACTAACTAAAATTTCTTGGTTTTAAATTATAATATATAGGCATCATATTTTACATTGCAAGCACAAAAAAACCATAAACTAGCAAACAAAATAAAATGGCGTCTAAAAAATTAGGAATATACGTTTTTAGTAGTACAATCTTTTAAATTAAGCTACCTATCCAGTTTTTATTCTATATTTTATTTATTTTTTAAATGTTTATTCCTTTATTTCTGTTGGTGACTTTAAAAAAATAATAAATAAACACATATAAAGGGGATTTATCAGTATAAAAAGGGTTAGGCGATGTCTGGGATAATTTCCGTTCATGTTTATAAAAGATATGCAGCTATAGATTTTATTTTTAAGCGCGAATATTAAGAAAGTTACAAAAAATATTAAGACACAAAAGATGTAATTTTTGTCCAACTTGTACAATTTTTATTATTATAATATTTATACAGGTTCCCTTTGAGGCGCCATTGGACTTAACAAATTTAATTAGGTTAATGCTGAATGACTACCTTGCTGCTATTATTAACACTGCCAATTAATTATAAATTAACAATAGTGCCGACTTAAGTTTTATCACCATGTATACCCTTATTAATTGTTTATTACTAATTTATGCAAAAACATAAAAAATGAATACTTCTTATTAAAATTATTAGTATTATTTTGGAAAAGAAAGAATAAAACCAAATTTAAAATAATAATAAATTATTTAGATTAGGTTACCTAGATCTATTTTTTTAAGGAGTTTTTTTATTTAAAATTAGAAAGTCATAAATTTTATGAAGTAAATTGGTGCATGATACTAAGAATGGCAACACAAAAAAGTATTTTTAAGGAATAAGGTAGCTTACAAATGGTTTTTTAAAATTTAAACAGGTGGCAGGTTTATATTTTTTAATAACTAATTTTCAGCTTACCAGTTCGTATGCACTTTTAGCATAAAACTTGCATGGCCTAAGATACCAAATTAAAACTTTGTCATCGTCAGTTTTAAAATAAATACTGTCGTCATTTTTTAGTAATGCTCGAAGTTCAGCTAACGCAGCTGCCACAACTTCGGGTGTTTCTCTGAGCTCCTTCGCAGCGATCGCCTGTAATTCAGCTGTGGGTGGAGATAGGTCAAGAGTACATGGAGACGCCATCTAAAATAACAAATATCTTATACAGCTATATAAGAGGCCTTAATTATAATTATATCTACAATAAAACAATCTATACTACTATATAAAGAGGTAAAGTTTGTAACTTTGTTTGTGGGTTTGTTTATTTGTTTGTAGCCGCTAATCTTCGGAAGTACTAAACCTATCATAAAAAAAATCACAATCAGAAAGCTACACTAATTAGGAGTGTTAAAGGCTATATTTTACTATGATCAAACGAAAAGTTCAGATATTAACGTCCAACGAAGTCCGCTGGTTAAAATTACTATACAAGACAAATTAACCAGTATGAAGTACTAACCCGGCACCTACGATAGTATATGTTACAGACTTCATACGAGTCTTCGTGAATTATTATAAAGATTAAAAAATGCGAATTGTTTAAAAACTGTTTTAAAAATGACCAAAAGTGAAAACTACACGTTTAGAAAATAACTTGTGCTTTATTACTTTCCAAAAGAATTATTAGAAAAATTGTTTTAAGAAATGGTAAATCCCAACAGTATTAAAGTCGGATAGCTTTACAAAAATCAAATATTTCCACTTTAACGAAATGCAGTGGTAATTAATGCAGCCCTTTAACAGTTGGTATTTTGCTACTTAAATATTTTTTAAATTAAATTTTAATGTATCCAGAAGAAGGGACACATTTTTTTAATTTTTCGGGGTTTATAGAACAACTATATTTTTTAATATAAATAATATACAGGGTGACTGGAAAGGTAAGGAGACGTCCATAAATTACGTGAGACATTTAAGGGGGGAGGGGTCAAGGAAAATCTCACAAAATTTCACGATGGGGATACGGGGGTAGAAACAGGAAAAAATTAACGAATTTTTGGGCAGACCCCTAAAAAAATGTGATGCACTGTTACTTTTTGAATGGCGGACTTTTTTTTGGTTCTTCAAAAATTTTTTCGTGACAAAATCAATTTCGGTTTGAGAAATGGTGACTTTTACATTTCCATAAATTTTACGTGAGATTAGTGATAGAGGGGTTGAAGAAAATCTCACCATATCTCACCAAGGGGAGGGGAGGTACAAAATTTAAAAAAAACACACTTAGGTCATAAATAATGGAGGTGATAGAGTGAGTCAAAATAGTGTTGGTACTTCATATATAAAATTTTAAAAAATGTTATATCGCAAGTCGTTAGGGAGATATTGACATTCAGAGTTAGAGTAAAAAACTTATTTTAATTATAACTTTAGAATTGTTGTCACAGTACCAATGATATTTAAGCAACAAAATATCCTTACCGTAACGCTTCTTCTCATAGGTAAACGGCTATTCAGTACGTTAAAATTATACAGGGTGAGACATTTTTTTCATTTTATTTATGCATTTTTGACACAGGTGACAAATTTGACTTTCTGCTTTGACCGTTTGATTTTATTCTCTTTTTTACCAAAAAGGTTTTTTTATTAGAATCGATATCTTTAATCGTTTTTCATAAAATCGCATTTTAAATCCAGACTTAATTTTTTGAGAAAATCATTAAATTGCGGTAAAATTATTAAAAATGGTGTTTGTAAGCCTCCTTTATTTATAATACAGATAACTGTAGGCCTTATTTTTTTTGTATAATTTTATCATATTTAAATAATTTTCTTTAAAAAAATAATTTTATTGCATACAAAATGCTGGTATGTCTGGACTTAAGATGCGATTTTATGAAAAACCGTTAAAAATATCGATTCAAATAAAGTATACTTATTTTGTACAAAAATGATAAAGAAATGAAATGGTCAAAGCCAACTGTCAAATATGTCACCTGTGTTAAAAATGCATACATTTAATTAAAAAAATCGTTGCAACTTTGAAGGTCAATATCTCCCTAACGAAGCGCGATAGAACTTTTTTATATATGAAGTATTAACATTTTTTGACTCACTCTATCGCCCATATCATTTTTGACCTCACCTTTCCGGGCACCCTGTATATTAAATTTACAAAAAAGGTACTTAGCTTTAATAAGTTCTGTTATAATAATATTTACAAAAATATATATATTTTTTTCAATGAACACATAACTTGGGTTTCCTAAATTTACCATTTTAATTTTTGAATCTTATTTTAATGCCATTAAAAAATGCACAACAGATTAAAAAAAATTGCCTATTTATTATAATGGAAGGCAAAAAAGCTAATAATATTTAAATAAGGAACTTACAGTAAGAAGAACAAACTTAGATTAATTTCTTTGTTTATTGTTACGGTAGTTGACTAGCGTTTAGTTATAATATTACAATTAACTATAATAAATCTAAAATACGGATAGTTATAAGTTATTATGTAAATTATTATTAAATTGCAACTTACCTTCCTTAAATAAGCTCTCTTTCCACTTTACCACCAAACCTATTTAATTTAAAATTAAAAATGCACTTAACCGTAAGGGGCTCAGATATAAAGTGTTTTGTTATTTCAAAGAGTTCAAGTTTTGCTCCCTTTATCTTATCCTGTATAATATTAGTAATGACTATCAAAGTTTACAAGTATTATTGGTTTTAAAGATATCATTGTGTGGAAACTGATGATACATTGGTGTAGACAAGGGAAACGAATAATATTCAAAGGTCAGCAATTTCATTTTTAAAACACTGATAAGAAGGTAGTATTCTAATCGCAGGGATAAATTATTTTAATTTATTTATCGGTTTAAGTGTTTGATAACAAAGAAAAAAACTTTGTGTGATAAGGTAAATAATGTTATTTTTAGAATATAGAAACACGATTTCTGGTTTATGAGGGTGCTTTACTACTGCCATCAAGAATATAATTTAGACTAAAAATACCTATACACGTTTAGCTACTTCAAAAGGTTCATAGGCATTAAAGCAACAACAAAGCGGGACCAATACGTCAACCTTTCAGGAAATGTTTATATGTCGGCATTCTTTGTCTAATATCTTCTTGTTAGTGGTCTACACGCATGAGACCGTTTCTTTTCCACGCGTTGCCTATGAACCTTTTGAAGTGACGGAACTTGTAAATAAAACTTCTTTTATTTTTTCAAAGCACAAATTTATGGCATGTTTATACATCCACTCAAAGCTCATGAGGATAAAAACAAATAAATATTTAAAAAAATAAACACGGTAATGTCACCAAACGCAAAATTACTGTCTTCAAATAATTTTAATGATTAAGTTTTGTGTTTTTTCCTGCAGCTGACTAGATTATCATTTTAAGAAACCTAAAAAAAATAGAAAAGTGATTAAGTTACGTAAAAATAAAGTAATATTAATTAAATAAATAAAATAGCTTAGCTCACAAAGATTTTTTTGGTACCTACAATTTAACATCCAACCTACAGTGCTATTTTTCCTTAAGTTCTCCATAGACAGGGCCGCCAAGAACTGTGTCGGGCCCCCGTACAAGTACAAGTTAGAGGCCACCTTAATTACCAAAAAAAAAAAAGTCCACACTTTCTCCAAACTAATATTGATTACTTTTCAACATTATCCTTATTAAAAAAAGTCCTCACTCCATTGCTCCATTTACGTTCTTCATCTCGGGCGGGCCACTCCAATCAGTCCGGGCCTCGGTAATTTGTACCGCCTTTAACGCCCTCTCGGCGGCCCTATCCATAGAACATACAACTCCATAGTCTGTTAAAACGTTAGCTATTTCCAATTTCCTATATATGTTTTAACATAACATGTTTTTTATTTTGATTTAATATATAACTATTGCAATACTCAGAAGCGCAACTAATGGCGTTTTTTTAGGTTGATTAAGCCCCAATTTACGTTGTGTACTTATCTACCAAAAAACTTATAATACAATAGCTAACTTAATTTTTACTTTTCCCAATGTGCTATTAACAGGAGTGCGTTCATAAATAAAATGTAAAGTAATCCTTGTACTCTGTAATGGAATCAAAATGACATTTAAAATGTATTACATTGTAAAAGCAATTTTGAACGTTACTCAGGAAATGAAATGTAAATGTCCCTTTTAACCTGGCATGTAACGGAAAATAATTAAAGAAGTTAATTTTTTTATTTATAAACTAATATAAATTACAATTTTAATATACTATAAATAAATTTATAAACAAATCCATACTTATTAATGCAATACATTTTAAAAAACCTGATGTAGTTTGTGTTGGTATAAAGATATTCTTATTTTGAATTTGAAAAAGTTTGTATAGGTATTTTGTGGTTTGGAGAAAAATAGGAGCTAAATAAAAAGAGCCTTAAAATGAACAAAGTTGTTTTGACAACCATAGTAGCATCAGCAAAATATTTTTTGTTTCTTTTTATAAACTTTTAAATCTGAAAATTCTAAAAATTTCGTTTGTTTCCTATTCTTTTAAGAGACAAATATGAAATGCGCAAAATCGGTAAATTGTTACCGCGCTTGTGAGCACGGTAAGGAATGTAATACAGAGTTACATTCCCCGACTATTTTTGAACGCTAAAAGACAGAAAGCAGTGTAATAAATAATACATTAAGGAACGACCTCTGTAACAGAAATGTAAGAAATGTGTACTTTGTAATGATTTATGAACGTAACCCAGGCAAGCAAGAGAGGGCTTCCCTCTTTTTCGTTAGGGACTGAACCACACTGTTTTTGTAAACATAAAGCCTATCTTTGTAAATTGTCTTTAACTTTCTCTAGTTATCGATTTTTTGGGAGTATTATTTTATTTCTATTTTGTATAAATGTTATAGCTGACATACTTCAAACACTGACCGACAAGTATGGTTTTATAAGGGCAGGCAGCTACCCAAACTTTGTGGCTACATCAATGGGTAGTACTATCAAATTGTCTAAAAGCTGCTGTAAAAGGTCACATCTCTTGTTTCAGTAAAACATACTGACGCAATTGGGAAAAACCCCTTCCACTTAATTAACAATAAAACGTTCCAAAAATGAAATAAAAACGTTTTATTATCATTATTAAAATGTTTTGTTTTTCCAAAGGTATAACTTACGTTAATTGCAACCACTAGCGTTCCGAGGATGGGGGCACGGTCCTTTCTTTTTGGTTCTTAAAATTTTTCCAAGCAGGAAGAGGGGGCCCTGATCTTATCAAAGTATTCCATTTTATTTTGTATGGAGGGCCTCATTGTAGAGGTAAGGAGAGATATTTTTTTTGCTTGTCAAAAATTAGTAAAAAAAGGCCCCAACTTTGCTTTCCGCCCCGGGCCCCAATACCTCTAGGTACGGCAGTGATTGCAACGCAGTTTTGGCTAAAAATGTCAAACTAAATTCCGAAAATACATTAAAGCAAATTTGTACTAATATTTAAATAATGTTATGTAACATTCAATGCCGGATCAAGGCCTGTTTTATACTAAAGCAGTAACTAAAAATATCTGTTTTATCCTAGCAAAGATTAAAGAGCAAAAAAAGGTTGAGTAAAAGATGTTTCTTGGACCTGATGATGATGATTACTCACCTGAAGACGGCTGGCGATACTTACCAGTCGAAACGCGTCGTGTATTATATTAAATAAAGAAAATGCAAGTCCAAGAAACATCTTTTACTCAACCTATCTCATTGTCTATTATCTTCAAACAAACAAAAAAAAAGTCTTTGGGTAAAAAGTTTTACTTTCTTTGTCCTTCAATTTGCGCTTTTTCCCTCCCGATTGGGACAACAATTTTTTAAAACCACTAACCAAAAATTAATTTCTTTTTGTTATCCTAAAGAAAACAGTGAAAATTCAAGAAGAGCAAAAAAAGGTCTTCACCCAAAAACCAACTAAAACTAACTTTTACTTTTTTTTATCTGGCGCTGAAGCCACGCTTGATCCGGCACTGATGCATTTTTAGAAGATTACCTACAATATTTTAAAACAATAGAAATATACCTACTTTTTATTGCAGTAAAAAGATTAAAGATCCTATTTTTGAGATAATTTTATGAAAAGTTCATTGAAACATAGGTTTGAAAATGCAATGCTTCCCAAAGATACAGGATATTAAACTTTATTAAAAACTTCGGTTTTTTATTATTAGATAATATCCTAAATATTATTTATCCGATTTTAATAAAATTTAGTAGTATTATTAAGAAAAATAAGATGCTTCTTTGGGAATAACGTTTATATGTAGACTGACAAAATTTACAAAATAAGTGTTTTCGAAATTTTAAAGTTTTTTAAAACGTTTAAGGCAAAACTTTTTTTTCATTATTAGTCAATCTTTGTCTGTGACAACAATTTTCCTAAAGCGTAGATCTTCATATAAACATTTACCAAAAAATCAGTAGCCTAGCTAGGCGTAGGCGGTCACCTACGGCCTCGCGCTCGAAGGGGCCTCGCGTCAAGGTATAAATTGTGACATTTGAACATAAGATAGAAATAAAGGAAATGAAAGAGTGTTGTTTTTTTTTGGACTTTTAATTGTATAATCTGGCATGAAAAGGTGTCCCGCATAATTTTATTGTCATGAAAAAGAGAAGAAGATGGTGGTTAAAGGGCTTTTTTTTGTTCCTCAACTTTTATCCGGAGGACAATAGGGGCCTCGTGGATACGATTATGCCGAGGCGTAATTAGTGCCGTCTTATCCATTAGGCGGACTAGGCTACTGCCTAGGATGCCATGAAAAAAAAAATAGGCGCCAGACAGGGGAGTTTTTAAAAAGTTTAGGTCAGTTGGAGATTTTAGGTGACTAATTTCTCTGTAAATAAGGTGCTTTGGAATGAAATAGACGGAAAAAGGAGGGAAGGACCCTTTTTTTTTGCTCTTCAAAAATTTTTTGGTGGAAAATAGGCGCTCCGGGATTTCTAGCCTAGGGCGCCGCAAACAGTTAATACGGCCCTGGGCGTAATGGGCTTTGCAAAAAGGTGAGGACCTTTTTGTCCTTCATTATTTTTTCCACGATCATTTGTCGATGAAATGGGCCTCGCGGATATGATTTCACCTACGCCCGATTTTGCTCACGCAACGCCTCTGCAATAAATGTTTCCAAAGGCATGTACGCTTCTTTAAATGGAGCACTTTGAAGTCGATTCTTTATCAATGTTTTTATAACCGTATTCACTAAAATTATAAAATTTGATATGCTGCATAAACTTTTTACACATTACATATCATATTGTATACAATAACCGAACGCATACGTTTCCCATATAACATTTTTTGCCGGCCATGTACATTTAATTTACTGGCATTGCCAACACTATTTAATGGCAAGGCATTGGCAAAAAGTTATCAAAAAGACGCGAAAGTGGGCAATTGGCCGTTATTAGGCCACGTGTGGCAGATAAAGTGATGGCATCCGTCATTAATAAGTTATTGGTAAAAAATGCGTTTAGTATGATGCATCCATCATTAATAAGTTATGCCAAAAAATGCGCTTAGGATGATGGCATCCATCAATAATAAGTTATTGGCAAAAAGATAACAAAAAGACACGAAAGTGGGCAATTGGCTGTTATTGGGCCACGTGTTGCAGATACTGTGATGGTATCCATCATTAATAAGTTATGATAAAAAAATGCGTTTAGGATAATTTATCATTAAATAAGTATTGCAAGTTTTGTAAGTTGAATGTCCCAAAAGTTAAATAACATATTTAGACTTTTGTAAGCGAAAAAAATGAGAAAAAAGGCAGAAAAACATTATTATTAAAAAAATTACATAATATAAATTTTTATACAGTAACAATAAACCAAAAAAAAGTATGTAAAGTGAATCAAAAGAAAACACTTTAAAATAGTAAGTATTCAAGGGACACTTACACTCAATTTTTCAGATCCAAAACATAGGGAGAAATATTTTAGAGGAGTTAAATGTCAAAAAAAGAACTATTAAATACATATAATATTTTTTATTAACACGTCTTTAAAACTTTTAATAAGGCAACTCCCTGATTTCATATAATTTTTTCAAGTAACTACAAACTTAAAATGTTTTAAACAAAATGTTTACAGCTCCTAACAGTCTACTTGAATAACCCGCCTTCTCGACTATATAGCCATCAGCAATGAATCACACAATACACATTTATTAGGTAATGAATACACTTAATTATGTCTACTAAAAAGTCTTTTCTTTAAAAAGAAACTAAAAAGCTAGAAAACCACGTGGAAAACAATTGCACAAAGCGGCCAAACGAAAGCAAGTATGCCTCATCGCTGTTAAAATCGTCAAATCTTGTATTTCGGCTAAGCATGAAATTTGAATTTGTCACCTTTGGTCGAAATCGTCGGAATTAACCTAGCTAATTTTCCCATCATTTTATTTTTATTATCTCAAAAATATATGATAAACATTTTGTTTGACTTAATTTTTATTTGCATGATTTGTAATAATATGTGTGTAGTAATATGTTATGAAAAGGCCATTTTCTTAAAATTATGTAAAAAACATAAAATACCCAGCAAACACTATTTGCCGGCAATGTACATTTTTCATATTGGCATTGATGGTAAAGCATTGGCAATTGGTGGCAATATTATGCCAACATCTTATACGCATTAAAAAGTAAACCCTAATTAAACACTTAATTGCCAATAAATTTTACATGCAGGCGAATTGCCGGCAAGCATACAAAAATGGCGGCATACCAATCCTGATTAAATAAAGCAAGCGTTTTTGTTGCAGGCAAATAAATATTGGATTTTTGAAGGCAAACCTTCAACGCATATTCATACTATTTAAACCATTTTATTAACATTGGTATTTAACTAACATTAAAGCAATTTTTTGATCTGTTTTATTTATAATGGCAGCTAAACAACATTATTTTATGTTTTTTTACATAATTTAAAGGAAATGGCCTTTTCATAACATTTTATTGTTTAAAATCACGCAAATAAAAATTAGGTCAAACAAAATGTTTATTATGTATTTTGGAGCGAATAAAAATAAAATGATGGTAAAATTAGCTACGTTAATTTCGACCGAAGGTGACCACTTTGTGCATTTGTTTTCTACGTGGTTTTCTAGCTTTTTAGTTTCTTTTTTAAAGAAAAGAGTTTTTAATAGACATAATTAAATGTATTCATTACCTAATAAGTGTGTGTTGTGTGATTAATTGGCGGTGGCTAGTCGAGAAGGCAAGATATTCAAGTAGACTGTTGGGAGCTGTAAACATTTTATTTAAAACTTTATTAAAAGTTTTAAAGACGTGTTAATAAAAAATATTATATATATTTAATAGTTTTTTTGACATACCGATAGATGGCGTAATGGACAATAAACTACTACGTTTCTGCAATATCTTCGCTTTTTATCGTCTAAACCGTACCCATTAGACTAAAATAATTCGAGAGCGGTCTGCGGTAGGTGATCTCACTTAGCTTTGAAAGAAATATCTTCGGCTAGTGTAAAAATCTGCATTTCCAAGTTGGACAGTGTTCCGAGGGATGGTACTTTGCATTGCAAGGAAATTGCATGCAGTAAGAAGTTTTTTCCTATTTTAATTTTTAAATAAAATATCGCATCATTTTAGCTTTTTAAAAAAGTATTTACGACAATTTTCGTCAATAAGACGTCAGCTTGCTGCTTGGGAGTATCTGCATTTGCCCACTTTCGTGTCTTTTGTTATCTTTTTGCCAGTAACTTATTAATGATGGATGCCATCATCTTAAACGCATTTTTTGCCAATAACTTATTAATGACGGATGCCATCACTTTATCTGCAACACGTGGTCTAATAACGGCCAACTGCCCACTTTCGCGTCTTTTTGATACCTTTTTGCCAATGCCTTGCCATTAAAGAGTGTTGGCAATGCCAGTAAATTAAATGTACAACGCCGTCAAAAAATGTTATGTGGGTAATGTTGTTTGCCATTATAAATAAAACAGATCAAAAAATTGCTCTAATACATTTTTAAACTGTTCCTTCTATAGTTAAATACCAATATTAATAATATGGTTTAAAAAGTATGAATATGCGTTGAAGGTTTGCCTTCAAAAATCCAATTTTTATTTGCCGGCAATTCGTCTGCATGTAAAATTTATTGGCAATTGAGTGTTTATTTAGGGTTAACTTTTTAATGCGTATTAGATGTTGGCATAATATTGCCACCAATTGTCGCAATGCTTTACCATCATTGCCAATATGAAAAATGTATATTGCCGGCAAATAGTCTTTGCTGGGTTGTTGTCCATTCGGCCGTATACGTTCGCTAGGTGAAAACACACCTATATATGTAACTCACAAGAGTTCGGCCACCGGCTTTTCGTCCGACCAATCAACCAACACTTAAAGTCACGTGATGCATGAAACTTAAATTATACATAAGATTTTATTTTATTTGAACAGAAAACATTATTTAAATATAGTTTTATTTAAAAGTGAGTCCAGTATTTTAGCCAAACTTAAAAATATTGAACAATCATCCAAAGACTACAGTAAAAGCACTGGAACCGGTAATTTAATTGGTTTGAACCGCTACAGACGGTCATGCAAACCTGTAACACATGGTTAGTTCTAGTTAATTAAATATTTTTTTAATTCGCTTTATTAAGGAATTAAAAAAAAAAGATTTGACTAACCAGAACTAACCATAACCCCCCCAATGTGAAAGTTTTGCATGACCACCTGTGGCGCTTCAAACCAATTAAATTACCGGTTTCCGTGGTTTTTACTGTAATCTTTGGATAATATTTCTATATTTTTAGGCTTGGTTAGGATAACTGGACCCACTTTTAAATAAAAATATATATAAATAATGGTTTTTGTACAAATTAAACAAGATCTTTTAATATTCTTGTTTAATTTTCAATGACGTTTTATGCATCACGTAACTTTTAGTGTCCGTTGATTGGTCCGACGGAAAAGCCGGTGGCCGCAAATCGGTCTATATAGGGTCCCGACATTCGGCCATATTGCTTTGACGTGTTATGACGTCACATCTTCCATTTTTCGGCCATGTTGTTCAGTGCCGGAGATTTACAGTTTATTGTATTAGTAGAACAACCGTTTACACAACAGTTTTTAATTGTTATTAAGTTGTAAATTCTTTTACTTTAAATAAAAAACATTTGGAATTATATCTTTCAACAAATATCACTTCCAAAACAATGCAAAATGAAATGCGCAAATTCTAGACGCCACTGGATTGGTCTATACCTTTGATTTTTACCCAGTCTTGCCAACTTTTCCCCGAGAAGTGCCCTTCCTTGCGTCCCCGACCTCGAACCGCCTAAAAGTTGAGGATATGTCGCAACCTTATAAATATAAACTAACCTTGGTCACATCTACAATTTTTCAGCCATGTTGTTCAGTGCCGAAGATATACAGTTTATTGTATTAGTAGAACAACCGTTTACACAACAGTTTTGAATTGTTATTAAGTTGCAAATTCTTTTACTTTAAATAAAAAACATTTGGAATTACATCTTTCCACAAATATCACTTCCAATAATGCAAAATGAAACGCGCAAATTCTACACGCCACTGGATTGATCATTAGCTTTGATTTTACCCGGTCTTGCCAACATTTCTCCGTGGAGTGCCCTTCCTTGCGTCCCCGACCTCGAACCGCCTAAAAGTTGAGGATACGTCGCAACCTTATAAATATAAACTAACCTTAGGTGGCCTAACTCTAGACGCTTGTATCAGCTTGTATGTAACTCTACTACCTAACGCCACCTATAATTTACTTTTTATAGTACTGTCAGAAACCAAAGTAGAAAACTTTTTTAACACGATTTTATTTAAAATGTGCCTAAATACAGGTCTCTGTTACCGAACTTATGATTAATTTAAATGTTTGACAGTAGGTGTCACTATAGGCACACCTCTGGATTTTCACCAAAGAGAATGGACAATGGGAGAGAAACAGTTGATTTACCCCCACCAATTAAGAAATGGCACACACCTGCGACTTATGATTGTGTTCAGCGACCGAAATAGCTTGTTAAAGTTTTATTTTATTCTTGCTTAAAGTTGGTAAAAAGCATGTGCTTGGTTAAAAGTATGAATTTATTTATAATTTTTTGTTTCAGTACGCACTTTTTACGTAACATTTTTGTGTCTGAACCAATACTATCAGCCAAATATCTTGTGAACTTTAACCGGTTTCATAGTTAACTTAACACAACGGGATTACTCGTCTTCTTTTTCGGCTTGCTATTGGCTGTTATAAATGTCAAAACTCTTGACTTTCAATATGTTCAATATGGCTGATGTTTTGTGATTGTTATGGCTGTTTATTTGTTTTGTGTTTTATTCGGTTTAATTTTACTTGTTATAAATATAAATTATTGAAACAACATTTGTGTAAATTTATTGGCTTTTTAAATAAATTATTCTTTAAATTATTTACGTTGTTTTTTTAATTAATAAAAACAAATTAATACTTTATGTAAGATTTATTTTTTTAACAAAATATTATATACATTAATATTTTACATAAAATATATTTAATGAATATCTTGCTGAAGGTAAACGCACAATGAAAGAATTGAGGATTTCTGTGTGCGTCACTCCATATTTAAAAAATTTTAATTTCCTTGAACTGTAAAAGACAGACAATTAGCCAGTTTAAAAAGTATTAATAGTGATAAAAATTATACTAAAGCGAAAAAATGAAAAGGCCTAAACACTAAATAACTGACCCATTTGTGGTAAAACCAAGATTAGAGTGTGTCTACTTAAGTTCGTACCATAAGGCAAACTATTATTAATTTTACGAAAAAATTCAACCATGCCATATTAATTGTTTTCGATGGTAGGTATATGAAATATTTTAAAAATTATGATTTTTTCTTAAGAAGAAAGTACACTTATTTTTGTCAATATCGAAAATTTGTGGAAAAAAGATCTTTAGGATTAAGATTTTTTTCTGCAATACCGTGCATTTTTGAGCTTCCTTTACAAAAGTATTTAATTTCAAAATAAGTATCCAGTATTGTGAAAACTTAAATTTTCATTGTTAATTAAAACCTACAATCTTATCTGCTTTCTCATACCTAAAAAACAAGTATGTAGATATTGAATAAAATGGACCAAGCACAGTGGCCTATGGAAACTGAAATCCTACTACGCTTTTCTCAGTAAAAGTAATATTAACCTATACACTATAATAACTTTCTACTAAATAGGATCAAAATAAATCTATAATTTATTTGGTTCGTAAGTTTAAGTGTGCTATTTTCATATATTTCTTAAAATTATACACTTCTTTTACATTTTACAACCATTCTTTATGCTAAATATATAATTTCTCAATAAAAGTTTAGTTTTCAAGAAATAATTTTATTTAGATTTTCATTTTTAGTTCTTATTTCCCTAAAATTTATATATATTTTTCCACATTAACCTACTTCAATCTAAGAAAAAATAGACTTCTACCAGTCCTTCAGAGCATACTTTTTATAAATAAGAATGAAGGTATAAAAACTTTTAAGCAAGAAATGCCTAACAGTAATTAGAGCAAAATGAAACTAGCTGCCCGCAAATAGATTTTAATACACCATTAGCACTAAATTACCAATATTTAGTCATTAAAATATTAATAAATTTCAGTATTAACCACATTTCACACTTTTTATTAATGTTTTATGTACATTTACTCAATAAATCAATGTTTTTGAATATACCGCCGATTTTGACATGCGTATGCGCATGCCCTGCCATCCCCCAAACCCTTTCTTCAAATTGTCCCACTTTTCCAAACGGCGATTGATCTTCTATCCTTGTCTATTCTCTTTAATTTTCACACCGCATTTACCGGTCGTGGATTTTAATTCCGTACTTGCTAAACAATAATAGCGTATTTTTTTTGCAATATGTCAAACTAAAAGTTGAAAATAAAAAACACGCTTTCATAGCATATTAGACTAAATAATAAAAAATAATTATAGTTAAAAATAATTAAAACAAGATTTTAAACCACATCAAAATAAAAAGATAAAAATAATTTCTAAAATAATCTTAAAACAATAATTATTTTATTATAAAAAAGCGTCGGGAGCTATGGATATAAGAAAATATTATTGTAGTATTTTTTGTTTAAAATTCAAGATTATTTAAACAATTATTTTCCACTTTTTGGTTCGATATGCTTTTCTACCGTTTTTTCTTTTTTTAGTTTTTCAAAACTATAATTATTATTACGATCACTACTTTTAAACGCCGCAAACATACAGAAACAGCTAAATAACATAAAACATAGGCAATGGGAGGAAAATCATTTCTGATTGGATAAACACAAATAGGCGATTAAATTAGGCGCATTAATTGCAATTAAACATTTCTCATAATATTTTGCTTGCTGTTGTTGCTGTTAGGCCAAGTTTATAAATCAAAATTAATTTAGTATTAGTATTAGTATTAGTATTAGTACCATTTTTGTGGCATCGTTTAGCTACATTAAAAAAATATAAGTAATGAAACTTAAAAGGAGTTACCAATTTTAACCTTTTTATGGCACATAAGCAATTATTATTTTCCCCATTGTAGTATTAGGGTTTAGATTTTAGAGAATTTGAAGGTCGTTTCTTAAAACCAATAAAATTAAATTTAAATAAACACTTCAATTGAAATGTATGTTTAGATGGGCGACGCGGGCCACTGCCCACGGCCTTGCGGTCTGAATATAAAAAGTCTTGCAGGAAAGGTGAGGGCCTTTTTTCCCAGGATATCATTTGTCGACAAGAGGCCTCGCGTATACGACTTCGCCAGGTTTTGCTCACGCAACACCAATGGCGCGCACAGGGGGCCTCGCATAATGTATGTTGCCAACATAAAATTATGATCTTGCGCCGCCACTGTGTATGTTCTTGAATCTTGTGACTAATACTAATACTAAAATTAAATTTTAAATTATAAACCCGGCCTAAGTATCGTATTTTTAAATATTTTTTATGCTTTATTAAATGAATGCACTTTTTCAGACACTTCGTTAGAGAATTCTGCTGCACCTATTTATATCATCTTATTTTTAAAATGATCCTCTGGTTACTGAAACATTAAAATGCTATTTTTTTCAATGTTTTATGGCCCACTTTTTCTAAAAACAATCATAGCCTAACAACCAAGTTTTTTGGTGTATTGTGAAAACAACATGTATGCACCGTATGCACATTTAAAGCGGGCCGGCAACTACTGATATATTAAACCAAGGTTGGTAAATTTAGCAAGAGTACTTAATTACACCTAAGCCTTGGTCGTCGACCAGTCACACATCAAAGCAAGGGTGATAAATTTAGCAGCAATTCAATTAAGCCTATTATCGCCTTAATTTGTAACAAAATGGTTTCGGTATTTTTCTATTATTCGATGGTAATTGTTTGGGTATTCGCCTTAATCTAGGAAAAATGGGACCTCTTCGGTCCTGGTCCCGGGGTTTAGCGAGCTGACCCTGTTCAGCCCTATTGACCCCTATAAACTGGCCGGTCGCCTGAAACAAAATAAAGAAAAACCCCCAAAAAACCCAAAAAATTCTACATAAAATTCGACGTTTCGGTCCGCCACCGTTGTCAAGATAAAACTGAGTAAAATAAAAATTTAAAAGTTAACTAATATTTAAGTTTAAAATTTTTAAAGAATTAAAGCTTTGAACTTTAGGAAATTCTGATAATATTGTTAACATTAGTGTAATGAGTGATAGACATAACTGGTGTTTTTATTATTTATAATGCAAAAAAGATGATGAGTTAGTTGATTTTTAATTTTCCTGAAAATACTTCAGCGTCCAGCAAAGGTAACCATGTGTTATTTAAAATTAACTCATATTGATGCTACACAGTTACCTTTATTTAATAATATGTACGCACTTTCTTTTATTTTGCATTTTTTAGAATATGTTTCCTTTGCTAACATACTTGAAGCATATAACAAAATAAAAATATCTGCTTATTTCTCCCCAACAAGCAATAAATACTGCGGCCAGACTTGCCCAAAATATCGCACGCCGCTGATGTCGCGCAAGACATCCAGTAAGATAATATTTAAAAAGTTTTTGTGGTAAATCTATTTGTGCGGTATTTAAATTACGTGACATATGTTTCGTGTTTGATTTATTATGGGTCGACATTCCGCCTGAAGTCCTACAAATGATAGGATATAAATACCGCTGCCAAAGGTATTTTGCTGCATTTACTGTGCATTTTGGTTTGTTTTTTTGTTGTTGCGTTTTTTTCTTTTTCCAACTATATACAGGATGTCTCCTAAGGGTCTGTACAAAATACTACCATAGAGTCCATGGGCAAAATACAACGATTTAACGCAATATACTTTAGTCGAAAAGTTAATCGTTTGCAAGACACAGGGTGTTAAAATTTTTATTTAATTTTAGTTATTTTTAAATATTTTATTTAATATTAAAATGTTTTTAACAGAATTCAGTATCAGGGGTTTTTGTAAAGTAAGTAATATAAAGCTATGCATATTTTTGCTGTTAAGTGTAGAGGGAGCCACCTGCAGTCCTTTGCTTTTGTTTAAAGTGTCATTACTTTTTTTCCTCGGTATATTATTATTCTAGTGGTTAATTTTTATTATTCCATATTCTTTGTACAAAAAGGTATACTCTATAAATATCACTACGAGAAACGGTTTTTGAGATATTTTAGATTAAATGTTTAATTTCACATAAAAAAATTCCTTTACATGCCTTTATGGTTTATTTATGCCACCCGGGTTTTTCTAAAAGGTCTGTAAAAATTGATCCTACAATTTTCTTACGGCGAAATATAAAGAATTAGCCCAATTTGTCTTAGTTGAAAAGTTGATCGTTTGCAAGATACAGGATGACCAAGTAAAAAAAATAAATGAAAAATTTGATACCCTGTATCTTGCAAACCAGCAACCTTTCGACTAAGGTAAATTGCATTAGATCGTTGTATTTTGACCCAAAGAATTTGTGGTCTTAACGCTTTATCTGGACCACCTGGTTGTGTCCAAAGGTCTGTACAAATTGTTGTACAGACCTTTTGGACACAACCAGGTGATCCAGATAAAGCGTTAAGGAATGCAGTGGGAAACTCTTGTATAGAATAAAATGTGGTTTACTAAAATTTTAATATACCGAGGCAAAAAAGCTATGACAATTTGAACCTAAGCACAGGACTGCAGGTGGCTTCCTCTACATTAAACGACAAAATAATAATCATATTTTAATTTCCCACTCTAAAAATTCTTTTAAAACTAAAGTTTGTAAAAAGGTTGTTATAATAATTAAAATATTTAAAAATAACTAAAATAAAAGAAAAACTTTGACATTCTGTATCTTGCAAACGATCAACTTTTCGACTAAAAAGGCCAGTTTTCATATGCATGAATTAATGGCGCCGGTCCACTGGCGCCAGTTTATTTGTACATGGAAACATTGCAAGTTAACTGGCGCCAGTAAAGTTGCGCCAATGATCTGTGCGGCAGCAAAGTATAAAGTAGTTGTACTTTCTGGCGCCAGTTTTTGCTGTTTTGGGTATTTTATATTAGCTTCTCTCTAAAAATGGCACAACTTAATAGAAATGCATCAAAAAAATGGTCGACAGACGAAATAAAAAGGTTTTAGGAGGTGCACGAAGAATGTTCGTCAATAATCATTGCATATGGAAACTAGCCCTAAGGTAAATTACGTTAGATCGTTGTATTTTGGTCTAAGGAATTTCTGACATTTTGTACAGACCTTTTAGAGGCACCCTGTATAACTATACAGGCTATTTCCTAATTACGGTACAAAACCTAAGGGGTGATTTCTTTCGCCTTTTTATGAAAATAGGTTCTTGTGAACATATGTCCAGACGTGCTTCATTTCTGAGCAGTGACGTAGTGCGCCCTGGAAGGGCCCCGTATCACAATGAGTTAGGGGTTCAGGAAAAAAAAGTTTGAAGACCAAAAAAGAACCCCCACTTTTCTAATTTAGCCGAAAGTTTTACAGTTTTCCAGCACCTAACTTTTTGCTTACACACGTTTGGGGGCCCCTGTAGCCCGGGGGCCCTGTTTCATTGATACGGCGGTAACTACGCCCCTATTTCTGAGATACAGGAAGTTTTAAAAAAATTTTAGTTTTTTTTAGTATGCTTAAAACGCTTTAACCGATTTGAATGAAATCTGATACACCTATGTATTGAAAAATATTATTAAAAGAAAAGTAAATACGCCACTGACTTTTTATAAAGTTTTTATATTTTTTCCGATTAAGCAAATAAAAATGCAATTTTTTAGTCTCGTGTATTTTCTTCGTATCTCGCCTTGTTTTCAAAAAATATATCTTGAAGCCACTTTTAAGTATTAATAAAAAGTATTCATAAACAACATGAAATAAAATTCAAATTAAAAATAAAAAAATTGACCTTAGTAAATAGGGAAAATGACGATTTCCGATAAAATATAAGACTGCTTATTTATTTTAAGGCAAATAATTGTTTATTTTTAATTTTGGGTTTTTGCCATGTTGTCTATGGGCAGGCGCGGTGGGTTTTAAGTTTTAATATGGGTGCACGTGCCAAAAAAGGTCATTACCTTTACCTTCTTTTTCTACTAAACAAAAAACTCATATTCCTATTCTTATGAAAAACTTGAAAAGCAAAAAAGTCTTCACCACATCCGCACAACACTTTTGACGGACAAAAACGTTAAAATGTTCTTTTCTCATTTGAGTGTACTGCACCCATGCATTTCACCTCTTTGGGTACATTGGCCCCCGTGCACCCACGTATTCGCCGCTACTGTCCATGGGTACTTTTTAGAAGAAATTAAAAAGGCTTTAATTTTTTTGCTCAAAAGAAAAGCTAAATACGAAAAAATTAAGAGGTCTGGAAAGTTTCATTTTAAATTGCTTTATCGGAAAAAAATATAAAAGGTAAAAAGCCAGTTGCGTTCTTTTTTCAATAATATTGGCTGTGGTGCCCACTGAGACGCCACTGGATTCAATAATCTTAATCTAGGTAGAGCTTTACGAGCGCCTTATTAAATTAAATAAGTGTACCAAATTTCACCTAAATCGCTTAAAGGGTTTTTAAGATATTTAGAAAGTATGGACTTTTTTAAAAACTTTAATGCCATGTATCTCGGAAATAAAGCAAGTGCGGACTTATATTAAAAAAAAACTATTTTTCATAAAAAGATAAGAAATCACCTCCTTAAGTTTCGTATCGTAGTTTGGAAACTCTCTGTTTAAAGCCCAATCTAGTAATAGCTAAAAAGAGTATTTTTGCCAACAACTTAATGCCTTAAAATCATCAGTTCCAGATGGAAACAATTTATGTTTACATGCAGACTAGGCCACATCATAAATAACAAAGACAGCAAGAGCAGCACAATTTGAACTAAATATTAGCATTAGGTGCAAGATCCATAAATATACCTTTAAACAGAAATGTTTATAAAACAAATTTAATGTTCCAAAACACCTCGTATAAAAACACGTGTCTTCGTTTTTATACCTTTATTAACAATGGAACGTAACTATGGTTACAACAACGACAAAATCTACTCTTGTCAATGTCTCGAAGTTTACAACACAAAAGTCGAATTTATACTGACAGGATCTAGGTACACCGTACGATTATCGACTGGAATATATTGCGGCTGCGCATTCGTCCCGCGTGACGTGAAACATGTTTTCTTGCCAAGTCGTGAAAACGTATATACAAATTTCTTGACGATATGGTGAAGGTTTAATAGAAATAAAACAAATTAATTTAGTTATGCACCAAGCATCAAGTAATATAAGTATATAGTTAGTTATCTAATTGACCGGCAATTTGAGCACGTAGTGATTTTTTCAATAATTGTAACCAGTCATTGGCAAAATGGAGAATCCGTATAATAACAACTCAAATAAATAATATTATTATATGTAATATACAGACCTAACTTACATACAGTATGTGAATGAAGGACAAAAAAACAAACGTGAAGATACGAACAAAAGAGTGGATGATGAAGTAGTATTCCTTTTCTGTACGAATAAACATATTTATGGTAATATTAATTTTTTTTATAGAGAGATGTACCCGCGAGTATATCGTAGAAGGTATTGAATTATCTAACAAATATGTCATTCAATAAACCTCTTGTTTTTATAAGAAATAAAATATAAAACAAAAACAAAACCTACTTAGGTAACTTATAATGTTAATATAATTAATATGAGTGCAAGTAATAATAAAAATAATCCGTGAAATGTGAAATGAGTATTGAAAAATGGTTTGAGTACAACATGAAATTACTAAAATACGACCGTACGCAGCGCAATATATTCCAGTCGATAATCGTA